>JBBBDQ010000771.1:737500-909474 GCA_037127315.1 Ascarosepion bandense | reverse complement strand
GTGTGGAGGCTACCTACCCAAATGAAGGCACAGTGGGTAGAAACTTTTCTGAATGATTAATTGCAGGAAAGAAAAATAACAGATTACATTGTTCTGGAAATTAATTTCATATTTTTGGAAAGTTAACAGAAACCAGTTCCATTGTAGCAGACCTCAAAATTATTTTGTCAAGAACCTAACCATTATTATTAAGAATGACAAAAGCCACTTATAAAATTAATTCTTTTATTTCTTGTTCAAAAGTCTAGGATTTGGGGATAAAATCCAATGAAGTAATTTTTTTTTTATTAAGTAAAAAATTTCCAAATGATAATAAATTGCTAGACAAAATGAAATTTGAGAATTCTATTTTTTACTCTTCTTGACTTTAAAAAGTTTTTTGTTTTTAATTAAGTGTTCTGGTAATCTGATAGAATAAACAAAATTTAAACAAAGTTCATTTAACTTATATATAATTAAAGTTTCATAGATATTTTCTCAGTAGATTTCTTGAGGAACTAAGTTTAGTCACAGATTCTATTTTCTCTCATACATTTATATATATATATATATATATATATATATATATATAAATCTTCTAAACATGCTGTTAAATATAAGAGACAATGAATGTCTATTATGTTTAATCATGAGCCGTTCTAAACATCGTATTTTTGCTTTAATTTCAGTTGAAAATAAAGACAAAAATTCTCCAACATTTGGATAATTATTTATTGGTTTTCTTCTAAGCTTTCGGCTCACATGAGCCATCTTCAGAGATGTAGTTTAAACTGAAATATTATAAAATCCACCATCACCGACGATTTTATTTTGTGTTGACATAAAACTCTGCTTGGCAACGGCAATAGTTACCAAAAATAATAAACGCAGTTCTTAAATTTGCGATGCGGTTTTATGACGTCACACCGCGTGAAATGACAACAAAACCATATAGTCAAATGCAATGTAATATGTTATTTCCGGATTTAAAGTTGATTTTATTGAGTGTTGGTTGTTTAGATTTGATGTACATGGCCTCCAATATCTGCAGGTTCCTTTTACTGTGTGTATGAGTAAGGATCACCGTATTGTTGACCAAAATCTGTCTGATATAACCTACATGTTTGTTTTTCAGAGAAATGTTGTTTAATAGTACTCTGATCAGAAAGATGACATGTAAGTCTACGGGAGAGCATGGTTGTAGTAAAACCAATATATGTACTAGGTTTTTTATTAGTATCAGAGATGCAATCTTTGAATGGGCATGTAAATTGGTATATATAGATATATAACGAAAATTAACGAAGATTAACAAAACTGGTTATAAACAACTGACAATTTGAAACCCCGAGGTGTTTTTGAGCTGATCCCTGAATCAGTGATATGGGGCTCTACATGGTGTCTTATCAGATGCAAACTCTGAGAAAAGGATTTGTTTGGGTAGGCAAACGTCTGGTATTTGGGCAAGGTATCTGGCTTATCGAAGTAGGTGGCAAGTTATAATGGTTTCTAAGTTCTCCATCTTTATGTTGAAGATAATGTTGTTCATAATCTGGTCCTGCCACATATTTTACAGGACTTGACAGAAAACTTCAAGTTTGTTAGTGTGTGTATGTATATATATATATATATATATATATATTGTCCTAGCTATGACATATAAAATGCAACTGGTGGTGTGGCTCTAAATTTACTATTTGAGGTCTTGGGGAATGTGGAATTAACCCTTAAATGCCATTACTTCCAAGTCCACTCTGACTCTGAGTGGTAGTACCTGTTTGGTCAAATAGTTTACATGTGTGCCTGAGTGTGCATGTTTGTATGTTTGATTACACTGTGTGTGTGTGTGTGTGTGTGTACACAGGTGGGACAGCTATGTAAATATGTACTGTGAGTGTGGAATAGTTGCATCATGTATGTATGTGTGGGGGCTTTTCAAAGCCTGAGCAAAGTCATCATGGGCGCCCCCAAGGCACCAGCCCTCATACCAGAGAGAGCAAACTCTGAGATCAAAATCCTTTATGCATATTGTGTGGTCCACTATGCACTACCCAATGTATTTAAGGCCCCAGGGTGATCAAACTCTGTGATAATATAACATGTGATCTTCACAAGCACCTAACATGTGGCACTGTGTGCCATGTGTTAGATGCTTGTGAAGATCACATGTTAGGTGCTGTATTGATATGTGATGAGAGAGAGTGCTTTGTGCCACACAAGTGACTGACCACTTAAAACAAATCTTAGTGCAGGTTGACTGGTAGCTGGATAGCTAATAGTTCAACACAAATGCATGCAGGACATAAATTTCATGTATAAGTATAAAATGAAGGACACCATCCACTGTTGAGCCTCATTTATCATTTACGATAAGAGTCTGGTGTATATATATATATATATATATATATATATATATAAATATGATTTGACTTGCCTTGACATCTCAGTTACATAGGACCTCCTGATCAAACAAAATCCAAATAATGCTTTTGAACACTTTCCTGATTCTCAATATATATATATATATATATATATATATATATATAATGATCTGTTTTGTATTCTAATGTAAACAAAGAAAATATTTTTAAGAACTGGATTAAAATCTGACATATTTTTAATTTGTTTGTTTAAAAATAATGTTGGATTTTGTCCATTCCCTAAAAAATTGTCTTTGTTTATGTTAGGATACAAAACAGACCATATATATATATATGTGTGTGTGTTGAGTTGTGATAATGCTTAATAAGATTGTTGTTTTTTCAGTAATTTACTGATAAAAAGATACTTTGGTAAGCAGGTCTTTTGTTGTAAAGTGCTCAATATAATGTTGTATCAGAAGAGAAAATCACCTACTTTGAATAAGAGTTCATGTTTTGTGAATGGTCTGCCAAAGAAAAATTACAGAAAATTGGTAGAGCTGCTGTAAGTATCAGAGAAGCTATGCTAATGTTCTTTCCTCCCTGTCTGGTGTGACCAATCAAAAAAACTGCTGTTGCTTTTGCTTACCAGGAAAATGACTTTTTGTGAGCTTTGGTAGAGAAAGAATGACTTGTGAGCTTGTTGAGCAAAAGTACGGTTTTTTGCTGTTGTAAGGAAAAATTTTGAATATCTGACTCTGTTTTCATTATGACTCTGCCTTCTGGACTGTTCACAATAAATTTGTGATTGAATTATGCATTAGCACATGGATTTTTTTTTATTGTTTCTTCTGACACCATTGGTTGATACCCACTTACAAGCATTATAGGCATGACTCTGCTCAGTTAAGTGACAAACTTCTCCACATTAATCATATACATATATATATATATATATATATATATATATATATATATATATATATATACAGTGCAGATGTAGAAATTAAGAATAAAAAATTCAGGTATGAAAGTGGTTAAATTTGGGGAATGTGGCAAAAGGTCCCAATGTAAGAATTTGATCTTCAGAGTTTGTTTCCTGAGTATAGAGTTGCATCACCATTTTAAAGAATGTCACATATTTTATGGACCAATGTTTAAGATTTGAGGCATCATTTTTATTTCTACACTTATTCTGTTTACATAATTATTCATATGAAATATGCGTATTTTCAAGATTTTTAAGCCAAAATGTTAGATATATATCTTGTACATGAGAAATATTAACTTTTTCTGGCTGCACATGTCATCATATTCCGAAAGGTATGACCAAAAGAAAATTATGGTCCAAACTAAAGTGTAAGAAAGAGCTAAAACCATTTACCAAGCACTGCATTTTTTTCAAAAATTATTCACATAGATATTAAGCATAATTTAGTTTCACTGCTGTCTGGGTCAACTATAGATGTCTCCATTGTCAGCATAGATATCTTCATCCACAGTAATCTTGTCCTTCTTCATAAAAGGACACACTGTCCAGTGTGCTCATGATGCAGCATTTTCGGGATGACTTTGGCATTATGATTTCAGGTAGCCATTGTCAGCTTTCCAATATTGATGTAAATATGGCGCAAAGTTTTGATCAGCAAAGTCTAATTACTGTGTACATTTTCTTTTAAAATAAAAATTCAAACAATAAAAATTCTTATTTTTAACTGATGCAAACTAGTTAAAATGTTTAAATCAAGGTGAAATTTGCTATATTTACCTTTGGATAACATGCACCCTCACATAAAAATCACCTATTTTAAAAAAAATAATTTGTGGGAAAAAATATTACTATGTTTCATTATATATTTATTGAAATATTTTTAAATAGTTTGTAGAGGGGAAATGTTTGATTTTGTGCATGCAAATACAATATTGTAACAGTATACTGGAATAAATTATGACATCATATATTGTAACTTTAACCTTTAAAGGAAACTAAATTAAATTTGCCAAAGCAGAAAAGAAATACTTGTCTCTTGTCTATAATATGGGTGTATTAGGCATAGGGCAGATTTTTGGATACATTTAAAAATAAAAAAATGTCTTGTACAAATCCAAACATGGATGCTTCAAATTCTAAAAAAAGAATGGGCATTATAGATAAAAATTATTATAATAATTATAGCATTAAGACCTGCTGTGATTGTGTTGTTGTATCCTATCCTAAACTGGACCTACTCCATTCTACTAACTAAATTATCCCAAAGACCAGATGGAATAGAAGTTTGATTTAGATGTTTTTTTTTTGTTTTTTTTTATCCAGAATCCCAAACTCTTTCCAGAAATAATAGAATTATAGAATTAGTTTCACAGTGAACTTTTGTTATTGCTGATAATAAGAATTAGGATCTTAAGAAACAGATTTAACTTAACTATATTAGATTCCTTAATCCTTGTTTGTTTCTTATTTAAAAGAAAAATAGCTTCATTGCTGTTGTTTTTTTTTTCTTTTTTCTCATTGTTACTATTTTTAATGATTAAAATTTTCACAAACCATCACAAATTACTCTACATTTAAATCGGATTCAGTAATTCTTCAAAAATATATCTTCCGGAACAATCTAAAATTTTTCTTTCTCAAATCTGGTGAGTTAAAAATCAAATGACATTTTTGTAATGCTAAAGGGACGTTACTCTGTATGAAACAACATGATAGTTTTCAGTGTCTTTCTTTTGGCCTGTCATAGGTAACCTGTTCTTTTAAATTTTAATTAGTACTTATATTCTTTATTGCTGATCACAGTCTTTATTTCTTGAAATGATTCTCGTCCATATTGTGCAGACTTAAAATATGTTCCCTCATTTATTTACTTTTTTTTTGCAAATAATCTATTGATTTTTATTCACTGAACAGCACAAAAACTGTCAAAATTATAAATTTTATTTTTGTTGTTGTTCTTTTTTCTATGACTTCTTTTCATATTTTCCTTTTCTTCCCCCCACTCGACTCTTCAGTTAATCTATCAAAGTAAAGAAAGAAAACCTCTTTATGCTCTCTTTTTATCTGAACTCTGAGGTGCAATACTTCTATCATTATTTGGCTAGCCTTTTTATTAATCTTGTCTGTTTATTGTCATCTTAAGTTTGTAGAAAGACTAACTCCTGAAATATGGGGTAGCAAGTTAAAATCTGATTAAAAGCTAGAAGAGAAAGGATGGTTTCATGCCTTTCTCAATGACATGAACATGAATACAACAGGCACAACTGGAATTTAAACTCAGTAACTGATTTACTGCCTAAAACAATAATGATTGAGAAATATATTTAAAAACTCATATACAAAAAACTTAGCAAGGACATAACAAAATTAGTAAATTGGTGTGTTAGTAATGCTAGTTGTTCAAAAACTGTAATTAATTCCATTTGTTTGGTACATTATAATGCTAGGACATTTTTATCCAACCCCTAAAATAAAACATTGGTTCTAAACAGTAGGACTTTATTGAAGCTATTAAACTCATTAACACTTTCACTGATATCGACATATGTATACATTGTTACAAAACTTATGTTACCTTTGTTGATGTCTATATACATTTTCAAGGCACAATTAAATATTGGTCCCGATATTGTAACTAACTAGTGTGCCATCTTCCAAACTAGTGGAGATTCAGTTGCATACAACTTACTTTGTGTCGGGGTGTTGTTTGGCTCTAGTCTGTACTGCAGACTATTCAATCAAAACCAAAATTGAAGCAACTGTGAAGAATTGCCATCATTTTCTTTATAATCATTTACTTCTGGTATATAATAATTTCCTATTTTTCTCAAAAATGGCTCAAAACAACCCGGTTATAAGGCTATAAGAATGCAGGTGTAAAAGTGTTAATATAAAAACACTTTGTACTTAAAGATGAGGGTTTATTGAATGTCTTGAGAATTTTTTAATATATGAACACATTGGTTCTAAGGACTAGGACTTATTGAATGTGTTGTGAATCCATTAATGTAAAAATGCATTGGTTCTAAGGACTAGGACTTATTGAATGTGTTGTGAATCCATTAATGTAAAAATGCATTGGTTCTAAGGACTAGGACTTATTGAATGTGTTGTGAATCCATTAATGTAAAAATGCATTGGTTCTAAGGACTAGCACTTATTGAATGCGTTATGAATCCATTAATGTAAAAATGTGTTGGTTTTAAAGACTAGGACTGACTGAATATCTCACAAATGCATTGATATAGAAAAAGAACTGGATTTAAAGTGCTATGCATATTGAAGTGGTCATGAACTTGTTAAGAAAATATATTTGAAATAATAATTTGTACAAAAATATGATTAAAAATTTTTTTTTTTAAATTGGCAAAAAGAAATCTTGAAATAATTCCATTTTGCTAACAAAACCCAGCATTTTTTTACTGTTTGTTTCAACATTTCCCTTCACTGTTTGTATGCTTCTTTCATTTCAGAACGAGGCAGTTCGATCAGTTCCACAAGTTCTAGCAGTTCATCTTCATCACAATCTGCTGTGACCTCCTCCTCAACTTCGTCATCATCATCATCATCATCTTCATCCTCGTCGTCGTCTTCGTCGTCATCATCAGCCAAGCCTTCAACCTTGCCTGCTTCTCATGATGGCAAGCTGCACTCTACGCTGCCTCCAGTGATTTTTGCTGATGGTGGTGCCCATTGGTACCGCTCATCCGCAGTTTTACTCAGGTTTCATAAGTAAATATATTTGGTCTTCATTGGAAAAAGGAATATTCACATGTAACCTCTGTTCCATAATAGTTGATACAATTACACATACGTTTCATAGACAAAATCAAACAATATCTTTGGAATTGGAGTGTTTTCTTTGTTTTTATGTGGCATTTTACATTTTTTTTCTTTTATTAAAGAAGTAAGACATGTAGCAATACAGGGATTTGGGTTCCAAATTCAAATCCATGGCCTTCTCACTCCTGTTGGAGGAGCCCCACCCTGATTGACCATGTCTTCAGCGGGTATAACTGTACACACAACACTTGACCAATTGTGAGTTGTTGAGACATAATTAGAGGTTTTGATTCAGTTAACCTTCTTGAGGCTGAGCCACTTGGTGGTTTGACTTTGTTAGACACTGTCACTTTGAGCAGAAAGGAACCCAGACAAGTGTATGCTGAAAAGCAGTCTCACCTGGGGTAGTTAGACAATATGTAGAGTCTATGGAAATTTTTGCCCAAGCATACATACTCAGAATGCTCCATGTAAAAATCGGCCTTGTGTCATATCCCTCCTTTGTGGAAAGGCCTGGGTAAATAACAAGCTATCCTTTTCAATAATTTGCCACCCAAGGGTTATAGGACCTAGTCTGTCCTGCTATTTAACCATAGGGAAATAGATGGATTCATACCTTTCCAAAGGGTATTTGCATGTAAATGAATGTGATGAATTTGACTGGAATTTGAACTTCACTCAATTCCTCATTCTTAGCTGCTATCCATAACTGGTTGGAATGCTTTTTATGCTGAATTCATTTATTCTTCAGAATATTCTACTTTGAACTAGAACCATTAAAATTCCATGAATTTTGACAAACAAGCTATCAAGTTACACACACATACAATATATATATATATATATATATATATATATATATATATATGATTCCACAGTCTAATTGAAGTCAAATCAAGCCTAATATAACATACTTTTTGATTTTACATAAATAACCATCTCTGCTCTGAAATGTATTGTAATGTCAACAAATGTAAACATAAAATGTTACAGAAAATCCTGAAGATTAACGAAATGGTTTTAATATTTAATTTATTTGTTTGAACATTATTTGTAATCAATACTTGTATTTGAGTAGATATTCTGTTTTTAATCAAACAGTATATTTGTTACTGCTGGCCTGATTATTTACGATAAATTTTGTTACGAAAATGTGTGTCATTCAGCAGGATTTGTTAACATTACAATACATTTCAGAGCAAAAATGGTTATTTACATAGAATCAAAAATTGTATTATATATATATATATATATATTTAATTAGTTAGTTGATGGTCATAATTAAATTAGACCAGGACACAGTTGTATTAAAAAGTGTTCAATACATTTATATTGTAGAACTTCTGAATATTTTTGATTTGAAAAAGAGTTATTTCCACAACCTAGGTTTCAACCTTTTGGTATTTCCATACAATTGACAATAACAGATAGATTTTACCATTTTTCAAACACTCAAACTGAGTTTTTTTACAAATGTGCAACTAGAATTTTGAAACAACCGAAAAAATTTTAAAATTAGGGAAGAGTTATTCAAGAATCTCAGAACACTTTTATCCATGTTTGCATGATCCTAGTAGGTATTTATAGGTGTGATTACATCTGGGCATAATTTCTGATCTTTTATTTAGTAATCTTTTTTGTTTCCACAAGAGAAAATATTATACAGAAATTACAAATGCATAAAGTAACATATAATTATGAAGGAACTAATGTGGTAAAAAACAATATAATCCTAAGTGTTCAATATTGCAAAAACAAAATTTCAGACGATTTAAATATAGAGAAATAAAGTAAAAATTATAAATTCTAAAATAAATTAACAAAAATATTTTTTAAAATTTAAGGATAAAGAATGAAATTAAATTAATAAATTATTATTATTATTATTATTATTGCAATAAATCAAAAATACATAATAATAAAAATAATAATAATAAATTAAAATACCAAAAATAATAATAATCAAAAAAATACTAAAAATAAAAATAATAAAAATAATTATAATAATAATAAAAATAATTATAATAAAATAAAATACTAAAAATAATAATAATCGAAACATATTTTAAAAAATAATAAAAATGATTATAATAATAATAAAAATAATAAATATAATAAAATTGAAGCAAATAGGCTGGACATTATTGTTAAAAACCAAAAAGAAAAAACTTGCCTGTTGATTGATATGGCTTGTCCAGTGAATTGTAGCTTAGCAACCAAGAAATTTGAAAAACTGTCAAAATATAAAGACCTGGAAATTGAAATAGAAAAAATGTGGAAATTGAAAGCAAGAATTGTACCAGTGATAGTAGGTCCACTTGGAATGATAAAAATATGGAACAAAATAATACATTGAAAGAATCCCTGGAAACCCCAGCTTAAGAGATATACAAAAAATTGTCTTAAGTACAGCCCCCACATTAAGAAGAACTTTGTCTATGTAATGCTAGGGATGTTAGGGGAGATAGAAAAAAATCTTGCCTTAGATCTTTCCGCAGACTTGGTAGGTAGTGCGACCATAGCAGAAATTGAAATATGATGAAAAATGACACAATATAAAATAAATAAATAACAACAACAATGATAATAAGAACTATAATAGGTAATTAAATAAAAAAGATATAAAAAAGATAACAAAAATTATTAAAAAAAAAATCTAGCCGATATGATAAAAGGAGCAGAATTGCAATGGCGAGTTAAATAGTGGTTGAATTAACTAGAGACTTATATTAATTCTACAAATCAGATAATTTGAATTTATTTCTGTGACGATATTTAAAAAAACATTTCATTCCATTGATTTAAAAGCTGGTATTTATCACAAAATTTAATTATTTTAATTTTCTCATCTAAGAATAGGTTACATTTATATTTAATCTACCGCAGCTATGAGTTAAATAGCAGGACAGATTGGGTTGTATAGCCTTGGTTGGCAACCAGTCTACCACAGAATGTAATGGCTACCTACTGCAGGAAAATCTACCTTTCTCCTTCTCTTTCGAGACATGATCACCCAAGTGTGTATAATATATGGCACTTAACTGACCTCTAAGAAACTAATAAAATATTTCATGATAATTTCAAATAGCATTTTGACATATTTCAGGATTTTATATGAATGAGTTTCTGACAGAACTTTTCATTGCTTTTTCAGGTGGTTTAACAAAAGCCATCCAGATGACCCAGGAAAAGTTCCCACACTTCAAGGGTAAGAAAATATATTGATAAATTTCTGTTTATGTCTCTCACACACACCCACACACACACATATACATATATATATATATCAACACACACTTCTCAGAAAAACGCTCGTTGAAAACACATGTATACTTAGACAAGAAAATAATAAATGGAAACTCAAAATCCTGGAAGCTACCTACATCAAACAACTTAAACCTGGCTTGAATACGATAAATTTTGATATCTCAACTAACATACTCAAATGCCTGTAATCAGATCAAGAACCACACCACCACCATTTTGTCAGTCTGCAGCCATCCGCCACGGTAAAAATGGATTTGTCTCTTTGATTTAATTCTCTTTATTTAATTCCACTTTGTTAATAGCTTAAATGTTCTATGTTCAATATATGTTAAGCCATTATCAAAGAATAAACATTATGTAAGCCGAAAGCTTAGACCTGATAAAAAAAATCAACAATTACTGTGACTTTTATTGTCTTTCAATGATAGCACCATCAAGCTCATCAGACGATATGAACGGATTTTACACTAAATAAATAGACAAAACTTGTCTATATTATTCAACGAAATCTGTATTAATGAAAAAATACTGCCAAAATACACACAATATATATAGATATTGTAATTTTGTTGTTACAACAGTTTATAAAAACATTATATCACTATATGAAAATTTTCATGCTTCAGAACAATACTGTTCTTCTTCAGGTGATATTTTAAAATAAATGATGAAAATTATTTATTTAGAAAATATAAGATGAATTCATGGTTATTTGGAGAATGAAGGAGTAGTAGTTGGAGTATGTGTGTCAATATTGTTCTATCAAAAATGAGAATTAGGTAACTGGAGTTGAAGATTTGGGTCACGAAGGAAACAGAATAGCCTGGTGTCAAGGCATATCACTTTAATTTTGTCTGGCTAAGATACATAGTAGGACCATACATTATTTAAATAGATAATAATTTTTAACAGTAGGTTGGCTTTTAGTTTTTCTTTTAGATTAGATTATGTACTACTTAATGAGTATAGAAGCTAGAATGTTTAAGTTAGAATCAGAATTAAATAATTATGGTATACTAAGGTATAATTCGGCTTCCCCTTGGAACCCAAATCTTCAACTTTATAGTTATCTAATTCTCATTTTTGATTTAACAATATTAGCACCCCTATAAGCATAATCTCCAACTACTACCCCTTCATTTTCTAAATAACCATGAATTTGTCTTATTTTTTCTAAATAAATCATTTTCACTATTTATTTTAAAATATCACCTGAAGAACAATATTGTTCTGAAGCATGAAAATTTTTGTGTAGTGATATAATGCTTTTATAAATCATTGTAATAACAAAATTACAATATTAAGCTCTACTTTGTATCGAGCACTCTTTATAAAAGTAAATGCTTGAACAGTGGGTTTTAATCTACCTGCCTGTTCTTTCACTTTCTTATAATATACACACACACATATATATATATATATATATATATATATATATATATATATATATATAACTATAATAATTATAACAATATTAATAGTAACAAAAATAATTCTGCTAATACTAGTAATAGTTATACTATATTTAAGTTCGTCTTGAAAAACCCACCGAGAACAAACTCGGGGGGAAAAGGAGGGGAAGTAAAAAAAGAAACAAACGAAGTACATGAACAAAAGTCAAATACTTGAAGGAAAGAAAAAAACCCAAGACAAAAACCCTAACACTAAAGCGCTCAATACAAAGGTAGAGCAACAAAGCCAATTTACCCTGACAAGCCAAAAGGTGAAACCTATATATATATATATATATATATATATATTATCCTACATCTATGGCACAATTTAGAGTTTCATGCAAGTCTCTGGTAAATTGTGTAGTGTTTGAGCGTACAGTATACGAAAGTAAAATGAGTGTTAAAGAGAGTATACTTAATACTGAATGCTGGCTATCTATTTGGGCTTGTTGCTTATTTTCACAAATTAATGGTTGGACAGGCAGTCAACCATGCCTACTTGCAGCCTCTGTGATTATCATGTGTATGTGTCAAATGTCTCTCACACTCTTTCTCTCTGTCCGGCTTCTCTTATAGCCTATATAAGGAAAATGCACAGATGTAGTGGTAGACACCCATGACAAGTGAGAATTGTGTTGATAATGACCAGCACTGTGATATGTTTGTGCGTGTTTTAAAATTTCTTTTGATTAAAGTGCAGCACATATGTGACTTAAGTGAACGAAAATTGGATGTAATTAGAGATATATTTTTTAATAATTGTATAAACGTTGCTTTAATTTGCTTTCTCTGTGTGTAAATTGTGTTTTAGTGCATTTTTTGTATAACGAAATTTCTGCTACAGGTTAAAATGTCAACCATATCCTTTTTATTTATAAAGGTATAACTATATATCTACAGTATTTACATTATTGCAACTATTGTCTTCATCTTTATTGCCATTTGTACAACGTTTCGGTCATTGTACGCCCCGGCCTTCTTCAGGTGCTAGGAATTTCAAACCAAATCCTTTATTACAATCAGTGGGGTATATGATCTTCATTCCTTGCGTAGTAATGCCTCGATTAGGACATATGACCCAGTGGATATAGACGTTGGGTAGTTCCTGTGACTTGATCCAAAGAGTTGTGAGTTCAATACTAGGCTACAGCAGTGGTGAACAAGTAACTTGCAGGGTTAAAGGGAAATAACTCATGACTTCCAATCGAGGCATTACTACGCAAGGAATGAAGATCATATACCCCAGTGATTGTAATAAAGGGTTTGGTTCGAAATTCTTAGTACCTGAAGAAGGCTGGAGCATACAAGGGCCGAAACATCGTACAAATGGTACAAAGATGAGGATAATAGTCTGAATAATGTAAATACTACCTCATCTCAGAAATATAGACAAATACTAAATATATATCTCAAACAATATATTTAGGCAGCAGTCCTTCATTTAAACATGTTTTAGTAAATAGAATGGAAATGGAATGCCTGAATCTTTTGAGTTTCTGCTGAGGTTGAATAAGTTGTTTGTAATACCAGTTTGGTTTACCTTTTTGTTTGACTCTGGTACGAACAAGCTTGATGCCGACTATTACGACTCTTATGTAAACCAAACTTACATGTACTTATCTATTGTTTAATAAAATGACAGAAATCAGCATTAAATAACCTGGAGAATTTGATATTTCATGAAACAGATTAAATTAATGATTTGCAGTGATTATTTTAATTGACAATTATGGTTAAAACTTATTACACTGACTGCTCAGCAAGACCTTAAAAGTGTGGAAAATTCAGTTAGATGTTGTGATCAGTTTTTCATCCAGAAATCTAGTTCCTTTTTTAACAAAGAATGAAAGAATTTCTTTCCTTATAGGATTTGCCACTGTTTTGTTTCATTCACACACACATTTTATTTTTTAAACAATTATTTTAACATTTTTGCTAATTTTGTTAGATTATTTTTACATATTTGTTTACATTTCTTTACATATTTTTTACACTTTTTTTTTTACATTTTTTTTACTTATTTTTTACAATATTTCTAAAGAATTTTTAAAGAATTAATGGACTTATTTTTAATCTGCCATTTTTGTTACTTTCATTATTTTTAATGAATACCCGTATTCAAAATAGACGCAATGTTTATTTTTATTTTTAAACAGCGTGTAGTGTATTCTTCTTGAGTGTGTAGGTCAGTAGGCATAATTACACACTAATCTCCTAAAATGACATTTGAAGTGAGATATATATTCGTGCGTATATCTTAAATGCTAGACTAGGACAGAATTAGTCTGTCTATCTAATCCTTGCGGTTTGTTATATCAAAGGGAAATAACTCTTCAAAAAATATTTGCCTATTTACCTCCCTTTGCACTTCTTTTTACTTCTGAAATGAATACTTAATAGAAGAAGGAAATTACTGGAAAGTAATTGAAACTCACCTGAAGTGAGCTGAAGGTGTAATGCTCCTCATACCAATGACATTTCCACCGAGCTTCTCTACGGCATATGATTTTATTGAATTTCTTTGAATGATTTTATAGTTCACCCTTGATAGAAGAACAATATCTGGTCGCAGACCTTTACTTGAAATTATTTTGGGGTAATCATTATACCAACCAGGAAGGTCTGCAGATATCTCCCAAATGCCACCAGAATTAAGGAAATTTTTCCGGGTATAGCTTGAAATTTGCTTGTTTGCTTTGAACTGATGTATATTTTTCCCTCTACAACAAATTTCTGAGTTGAATTAGATGACTCAGATGTCATATATTTCTTTAATTTTGACCAACTCATCTAAAACACTATTTTGTCTCCAGGTATATCTTCCATTAACAAGAGTTGTTTTACAGGAACTAAGAACATGTTCTAATGTTTTTTGATGTTACTAGTGTTGTAATGTTTAGCAAAGTGGTCTCATATATTGTAGTAATTGAGTAGTGGGTTCAATCTTTGCAGGAAGCTTCTTATTTGTTGAATTGTTTCAAAACTAAGGTATGTTAAGTAAATAATCGTGTGTCTAATTATTTTTAAGATGGTTACATAAATCTTTATAGTGAACATCAAAATTTGAAACTTAATTCCTGCCTTCACTTTTGCAATTATTCCCTTGGGTGAATCTCTCCCTTATAACCCTAGCTATAAGCTAAATAGCAAGGTAGACTGACTCCTCTACACGGGAAAACTATTGTTCATTTAGTCATTATTCTACACTAGTTCACCTATCATCCAGCTCACACTCCATCTCTATCTTTTGAACAGCAGTACAGGCTTATCTCATTTCCTATTTAGGATTGGGTTTCTGGTTACTTCTGAAATCTATTTCCACACTATACGTCTAATGTCTCCAACTGAATTCTTAAATTAAATCTTGATCTTTTCAAATCTAGAGTTAGCTGTAGTCTTTCCTGCATAGACTAAAGAACTGCTTATACAACATCACACAGTAATCCTACTAACTTGAGTGGCTCTTGGGCCTTGTATTGGGGAAACATTAGGGAAAAAACTACAAATAGTGGATTAAACTTTACACTAAAATTCACCTAATACGAAGCTCAGGAACCATGGTAGAAGATTTACTGAATGAGTTTGATGACATGAACATCAGATGATGAGGATCAGGTGGACAGATAAAGGTCAAGCCTTGTCTTAAAAAGATTAAGATTGTAGTGTTCAGGCAAGCATTCACTCAGGAGTAAAATAGAAATTCTCCACGTAGGAAGCTGTCCGAGTGGAACTTCTGGCTTACAATTTGAATATGGAGGAAATGTGGGTGATTTGCCTTCGTGGATGCAACATGGAAAGATATAAAGGTCAGACCTGTTAGATCTAATGAGTAGAATCTGTCTGAACATTTGCAATGGAAATAATGATAGAGTAGTAATAGACTTGAAATGTGATCTTCATCTAAACTTGTTTCTCCCAGTGTTTCCATAAAAGGTGTGATGTAACTCAACATTGATTCACTAACGTTTTTCAAACCTTTTGCAAAAATGACTAAGAGATCTGCAAATTCAATTTATTGATACTGGAGACAGCTGAAAGTCCAAGAAAACTTGACATTAAATCCAGATATCTTCTAAAGTTTCACCCTGTTGACAGGGCTTCAGAATAGGACAACTGCACCTCTGCAGGGGGTAGAAGTCCCCCAAGGGGGCCACTAGTTGGCCATGGGTGGCAACCTGTGATGCCTGGGATCGGGATCCTGGTGGCTGAGCAGACTGTGATCCGGATGCAAAGAGGTCATGGTCCTGCAACACACCACTTTGGCTCTTACCTGGGCTAGATGGGAGGTCGGAGAGGCCCGATCTGATCAATTGGCTAGTCATGACAAGTCCTAACACTTACTCGCAAATGTCTACCATATCTTCAAAGAATAAAATCTAAAGATATTACAAATTATTTTTAATTTTATAACAAGCATAGAGACAGACCATGTAAGTGTTAGAAGGTGACGACGGCAAGGTTGAATCAATTAGTGAGATGAAACCACATGACTGTTCCTTACCTGATGTTCCCATAATACTGGGAAGATGAAACTGAAAAAAATTCAGAAATGATGGAAGAAACTCAACTACTTTGAGTACACCTTTCTTGTATCCCTGGGATGAAAAAGCGAATGGGTTTCCCCCTAACATCTGCCACGTTTGGGCTCCAAGGAGGGTGGGGAGCAAAAAAGATGAAAAACTAAATATATTTTTATGGAAGCTAAAAACTTTAATATAAAACCCAGAAATAATGTAAATAATAATGGAAATATTAAAAGAACCCACTCCGATATATCTGACATCTCCAACTCAGACATTGAGTGGGAATCCAAACCAGAGAGAAACAACTCGTTTGAAGATATAGAAAGAAAAACTTTCCAAGATTCTTAGTTATTAAAACCGTAGAAGAAAAAGAAAAAAAAATCAGTAAATTATCTCCCTTTCTGATTGAAAAAATATTATCTCAAAATAGCAACCCTAAAACAGTTAAAAAAAAAATGAAAAACAGAAGTTTACTTGTTGAATAGATAACTATAAAAATACACAAAACCTATTAAGAATGAAAAAATTCCAGAAAGTTTTTTCTGGAATATTTTGAAGATTAACTGTTGTATCATTTAGGTCTGACGAGCAGCAAGGTCAGTGGCGAAATATGTATTACCCATGAAATTGTAGAATGTCTAAAAAAATTTTTCTAAAATATATATATATATATTTTAGAAAAATATTATATATATATATATATATATATACTATAGTCATCCACAGACAGATCTGTTTCGCTGTATCACAGCTCATCAGTACAGCTTAGACTCCACTCACTTCCTGACCCAGGATTGAAACCTGACCGAATCGGCGTCAGTCGGCGATTCTACCCCTAGGCCACAAGCGTCCAGTAGAAAAAGGCAGGCTTTTTAGCGTGTATAAACATGCCCAATAGCTAGAGTGCTCCAATTCATTATCGAATGAGCGATGCATAAATGTCGGAGTAACAGCAAACTTAAATTCCAACAAAATCCAACCTCATACAAGACTACAGAAATGGAAGGTTAAAACCTAAACTCTCAAAACTCACCCAAAACATAATGAACACAAATCCTTATAAAATATTACAATGGAATTGTTGTGCAATGAAAGCCAATTTTAACAAATTACTCCTACTGATAGCAGATCTAAACCCAACTGTTACCTGCCTTCTGGAAACCTTCCTCAAGAGCAATAGCAAAAGTAACATAAGAGGATTCCAACTCTTCAGCTATATAAAAGATTATGGCCTTAGAGCACCAGGTGGTACATCCATTTTAGTCAGAAATGATGTGCCACATAGTCAAATAGATCTACAACCTGACCTACAGGCAACAGCTGTCAGAGTAACTTTGCAAAAGCAAATCAACATTTGCTCCATTTACATCCCACCAAATGTAGAGACAAATGAAGACAAATTGCACTCTGCTCCCATTTTACTACTCAGGGACTTTAACAGCCACAGCACCATATGGGCCTGCAAAGACACAAACCAAAGAGGAAGAGACATAGAATCACTCATTAATAATAACAACCTATGCCTCTACAATAACAAGAATTTGACCTATTTATGTCCTTTTTCAGGCAGCTACTCAGCAATAGATTTGTTCTTATGTGACCCATCTATCTTCATAGATTTTACTTGGTCAGTCCATAATGATACTTGTGGAAGTGACCACTTCTCATTAATTCTAGAAAGCTTAAGCCCAAACTTGAATGATAAAATCCCCAATTGGAATTTAAAAAAGCAAATTCAGAAAAATACAAACTTATATGCTCATTGAAACTCACCCCAAGCTCAAATACTGAAAATGTAGACCATGTTACATATTTTTCAGAAACAATTATATCCATCGCAAAAAAAATGTATCCCAAAATCTTCTGAATCTACTAAATATAATAAACCTTGGTTCAATGAGGATTGCAAAATAGCAATCAGGTTGCGCCGGATGTGATGTCCATGCGAGTATAAATAGAACCTGCTCGGTTGATTAAGGAACTCTTCAGTAGACAGCAAACCTGGTGACGAGGAAGAAATAATTTGACAAGCTTCGAATGAACGAAAGATCACCCCCTCAACAGAAAAAAAAGGGAAAAAAATATATATACTCGAATTCGACAATGACACGAGTAAAATTTTGAATTAACAACACAAGTAAAACTTCAAATTTCGAATTGACAGCAAAAAGGGAAAAAAAGTACTTGAATTCAACAACAATGCAAGCAACAAGCTTCGAAAATAACAAATTATTTCAAAAGAAATGGCTCTCTCTCTATGCAAACAATAGAGCCCCTCGACTGGGAAAACTCTAACCAGGAGCAAGCATGGAGAGAATGGAGTGAATATATCGAAGATGCATATGTAGATGAATAAAGTCGAATTTTGCGTAAAAGTTGTTGTTTTATTAGTTAGGCCCGGGATTTATTGAGCGATGTCTTACTAGTGTAGATGAAGGAAATAAAATTAAAATAAAAAAGTTAGTCCAAAAATTAATGATGGTGCATTAGTTATTATTATCACTAATTATTACTAACTTATTTATTTTGTTGGACTAAATACAATGACAACCCAAAATTTATGCAGGTAAAAGTCAGGTCTTCATCATTAGCAAAGATGAAAGGAAACAAATTTCAACGAGGCAATATTTTCATGTGTTTTTATTTTGACAGATTAAGAAAGCAAGAGAAAACACTAGTATGAATGCAAATATAGCTGAAAAGAAAAATGTTTAAATTTAACAACTAGAAATCGTGTGTATGTACTTGAGAGTGATACACACGTGTATGTATAAGAGTTCAGTCACTCAGGGGAAAGGCATCCCCAGCAATGTAACCATGAATTCTATGGTAAGTTTTTTTTTTTACACTTCTTGTTTGTGGAACTTCCATCTGGCTCCATGCTTTTCACACAACCGGCCATAATTATTAGGCCACCCCAGTTTTTATTGTAAAAAATATGTATTTCATACTATTTTTAGTATTTATTGCCAAGTAGATAATTCTAAATGAAAATAGAATGATTCTTTTGTTAATCCTGCACAATAACATGTGCATCAAATGAACTGTTCTGGTGTTCAGTTTTTGTGATCTCTTCCCCATGCTAGTCTTTTCTTATTGGCTGGCCGAAGCAAAGGCTTCCTGTATCTGTATCTATATGGCATTCACCCTGGTTGGGTTGAGCCTGCTTCCTCCTAAGCAATGAAGAAAGATTCATTGGGATTTGTTTAAGGGCAGGGTCTCAAGTCCTACCCTGTATAGGCCTCAGGCAGTTTAATTATCCCGCAACAGGTTGCCAATACCTGCCGCACTAGATTGGTTGCCAGTGAAGGCTATAGAACCTAACCTGTCCTGTTATTTAACTCATAATTAGAGGGAAGGGACGGATTAATAACTTTCCCAAGTGTATTAGTGCGTAAGTGAATGCAGAGCATTCAAGTGGAATTTGAACTCGACTCCCCGATTTTTCTTTCCTAGCTGATATCCACTGCACCACAATGCACATCCGTCAAAAAAACGCTTACAGCACCTGGTATTCCCAAGCGGTCACCCATCTAAGTACTGACCAGGCTCAACGTTGCTTAACTTCAGTGATGAAATGAAACTGGTGTATTCAACGTGATATGACTGTAAGCTTCCCGGCTGCCTTGTAAAGTTTTGCAAAGTAATAATAACAAAAGAACCATTGTATTTTCATTTAGAATTAACCACTTGGTAATAAATAATAAAAATATTATGAAATACATAATTTCTTTTTAAAAATTGGGTTTGCCTAATTATTATGGCTGGTGGTGTATGTACTGTAACTGCAGCAGCAGTGGTATGTCTAGGACAAGAGGGTGTGATAGAGACTATCTCTTTTTTTAAACTGTTTTTTTAATTCAGTGGTTTTCTTCTCCTAAACAGCAAAAATTTAAATACAGTGTCAATCACTATGCAATGTCCTTCTGATTACTTTACCACTAATTCCTTAGCAATTTTCCTGTTTCTAACTTTTTCCACACTGGATAACCCTTTGTATCACTGTGCCTTTATTGCTATGCTTGGGGCGAACTAGATTTTAAAAAAATAAAAACATACTGATGTTTCTTTTACTGCATGCTAGAGAGAAAATTTGGATGTGTGTTGTGGTGAAATGGATACCAGCTCAGAATGAGAAATCGGAGAGCTGAGTTCAAATTCCAGTTGAATTCCTTGCATGTGCAAATACCCTTGGGAAAGGTATTAATTTGTCTCTTCCCTTCAATTATAGGTTAAATAACAGAACAGATTGGGTTCTATAGCCTTGGCTGGTAATCAGTCTACCACAGAAAGTAATGGTAACCTACTGCGGGATAATCTTCTGCCCAGTTAGTCATGTCTCTTTTGAGTCATGATCGCCCAAGTGTGTATCACATATGGCACCTAACTGACTGACTGAGAGAGAAAAGATTAAAAAAAAAAACAGAAAGTGTTCCATTTTTACTCTTAGCATAAATAAAGTAATTGAAATTAGGATGAAACTTAATTACCAATGCTTTTTCTAACAACTTTCAAGATAATATTACTACTAATACTCAGTCAGTTAAGTGCCATACATGATACCCGCTTGGGTGATCATGTCTCTTTTGAGACATGACTCGATTGACTGACTGGGCTGAAGATTTTTCCACAGTAGGTTGCAATTACTTTCTGTGGTAGACCAGTTGCCAACCAAGGCTACAGAACCAATCTGTCCTGCTATTTAACCCTTAGCTGGAGGGTGAAGTGCCTGATTAATACCTTTCCCAGGGGTATTTGTATGAAAGTGAATGCAACAAATTCAACTGGAATTCGAACTCTGCTCTCCAATTTCTCATTCTGAGCCAATATCCATTGCCCCGCAACACACATCTGTCTACTAATACTACTAGTGTAAATAAAATGACTGAAGTTAAGATGAAATGCTAATCAGAAATTATTAATGGCCAATAATGATTTATCTAATGGTAATAAAATTAAAGATAATAATACATGATATTTTTTCAGTAGAGACTTTGAATAAATAAAATATTATTCTAACATATAAATCCTTAGAAAATTTATGAAAAAAATGTACTGCTCATAATCTTTAATTTTATTTTTTGTTTTTACCTCTTTTTTTGGACTATTTTGTTTCGATGTGGTTTTGTGTTTCTTTCAATTAAGACTCTTTATATTTTTGTGTATTTTTAGCTCCTGCATCAAATCTGATGGCGGTTTGCGTCTAATTGAACTGCGAAGTGAGCCAGAAGGACAAGTTTTTTGCCACTGGGAATTTTTAGAAGACAATGTGCCAAATGTGTTTTATCTGAAGAGATCATGCATCAAGAACTTGCCGAAAGCTGACTTAGCTACTCAAGTGATCACAGTTTTAGCAGAAGATAACTATGGAAATATTTTGAAGAAAAAAATGAAAATGGCTGACATTGATGCTTGATTCAAACTGTTAAGGTTTATTCATGTCCTTCATCAGAATCTTTACCCCCCCCCCCCACGCCCCACCAAAAAATCAAATTTTATTCATGTTTTTAATTCTTCAATTAATGCATTATTTAAATTATTTAAAAAGCTATTTTGGCTGTTTTAATTGTAATGATATTAAAAAAAAATCCCTGGTGATTATGTAGTTTGATGTTTACTAAGCACATTAGTAAACAGCTCTGTTTTTATAGCGTAAAAGAATTTTTTTTTAAAATTAACTCTATTTTGATGAGTAAAATATATTTTAAATAATTGTTGTGATTGAGGTAAGTTCAGTAGATTTTTTTAAATTTACATTTGTAAATATTTCTTGATGGTAGCTTTAGTTTGAACTGACATGTTAAATTTCTTGTTTTAATTATTAGTGAAGGACATTAAACTTAAAAATCTATTAGTAAACTATAAAAACAAATTAGCAGATATTTGGTAGTAAAAAATAGTCATACATTTAGGCGTATTTGATCCACTTTTATCTTTTAGAAATTTCATGGTGGCAGTATAAGAACACACAAAAACATGTCTTTTTTTTTTTTTTTTTTTTTTTAAATTTAAAAAAAAATTAAAAAATATGTCTGTTAATAATAAAATAAAAACTTTTTAGTAAGCAACTCCAACAAACATGCTTGTAAGTAATCAATGTTTGATAAGGATATCAGTAAAAGAAAAGTGACAACATTTTGCTTCTGGCTAGGGAAAAAGTTATGTAGTTTTCTTTTAATAAACACACTTTTTAACTGAAAATACACGTCAGTCAAGCTTCTGAGGATAATGGCAAGGAATCATTGCTGCAGGGAAACAACTCCAAAGAACAATGCAGGTAACAATTAAATTTCGATGACACTTCTGTTGACCACCAAAGTTGTGATAATTCACAGATGAACGCATAAGAAAATCTTCTTCAAATCCAAAGGACAATCATAGAATATGTCCTGTATGCACTAACGACACAATATATATATATATATATGATGGGCACATAATCAAGTGGTTAGAATGTTCGCTTTCTGACCATGAAGCCCAGGTTCGAATCTCATCATGATCGATTTGTCAGGAAGGTGACTTCTTGATGTTATTGGTCTGGAGGTGGTGATCCCAGCAGGTGGCACCTTTGGAAAGTGCCTGCAAACCATACCACAGGTTGATCCAAGCGAGTGAAATTGGGTAGACAGAACCCTTTGTGAGCAGCCGATGGTTGTGCTGGAACAAAGTCACAAGTCACTGTGACCGAGGGTTTGAGCATCCTGGCCTTGTTCACGCTAGATAATGCAGTCTCTCTCTCTAAGAAACTGTAACTAAGGTCCACTCAGCATAGTTACAGTACAAACCACAGGTTGGCTCTGTTGGAGTTGAACAAATGTGTCTGAGAAGACGTCTACAACAGGGATTAGCTAGCTGCCAAAGTAGATGGGCATCCTTGGATACAAGTAGCCAGCCAGACATTATATATATATATATATATATATATATATATATATATATAAAGACTGAGGAAAGAATAGATGGATTCATACCTTTCCCATGACTATTTGTATGACAATGAATGTTACAGATTCAACCAGAAATTGAACATTGTTTGCTGGTTTCTCTTTCCGAGTTGCTAACAATTACACTACTCATGCATCCAGCCGTGTATTAATAACAGACTTAGCTAAATCACCTACGCCTTGTCTGCTCATCAAATATTGCTTACCAACAAGCATTTTTGTTTTTGTTATTTTTAGTTTCCATCAACCTTGTAGATAATTCTAAATATCAGATCTAAACCACAGAAAATTAATTGAAAGTGTGTTAAAGATATTATTTCTTTGGAGATAATTTCTTTATTTGGATTTCAAATAATTTTAGTTTGAATGGAATGTTTAGTGTGTATTTATCTGTAAGATACTAAGAAATAATAATACATGTTTTTATTTACAATTTCAGCACTGCTTAAGTAGATTGGTCCCCTCATAAATAAAATAAGAAAAAGGAAATTATTTTCAGAGATAATTTTTGTAAATTAGCATCCAAAAAGAAAGACCTTCTCCAAGCTGCGACACTTCTCAGAATTAAAAAAAATATTAATTTGTTATCTTTTTAGAAGTGGGGGCCCTGTTCATAATATCTATATGGCATAAAATCGATCCCTAACTTCTACAGAGATAACAGAAAATAGCTGAATGTTTACAAATGCTAAGTTTGAATCTGTTAATATCCTGGATATCTGTGAACAGAAAAAAGACTTGTTTTTTCTTTTTTTTTTTTTTTTTATAAAGAAAAACAGATGTATACATTTTTTTTTTGTTTTATTTGAAGAAGATATTTCAAACAAGTTATTTAAAAAAAAATCATTTTTAATCAATTCATATCTAACAAGGCGATAATGCATTGGTCATATTTTGAAATTAAGAATATGTCTACATTCAGCAGCATTTATACCATCTGTAGTCGCACTTGCACACTGTTGAGTAAAGTAGTATAATAAAAGTAAATCCACAAAAATGACTAACAATTTAGCCAAAAGTGCTCGGAATCAATCTTTTGGATAATTTTTACATTCATTAAGTCCAGAGAAGAAAACATTTGTGTGCAATTTTTTTTTAATCAATTCATCTCAAGCAAGGCAATAATGCCACTAAGAAGCAAGGGGGATACTGGGTATGAAAGAGAATGAAAAAAAACGTTTTAGAAGGAACTGGAAACCCAACCCTAGACAGGAAACAGGATAAACCTCTACTCTTGTTCAAAAGACTGGAGACAAGTGGTAATAGGCAAACCGATCTACTCCTATTGATGTAAAAAAATAAATAATGAATAAAATTTCAGATACATAAGTCCAGAGTTGAAGTAGACTTTAGAAGGAACCTGATCCTAGACAGGGAATAAGGGATAAACCTCTTTACTATTGTTAAAAAAAATTCCAGAAGTTAAAATGTCACACCTACCTCAGTTTTTTGAAGAGAAACTTTTTAGTTTTTACTTGTTGCTGTTATTCAAAGTGGTATTAATTCACACTTTGATTAATTGTTTGACAAAACAGATTTATTTTTCATTTTTTACAAAAATAATTATTGTTATTAAAGAACAAACAGATACAATAGTATAAATTAGTGCCACATTCTTAATCAAAGAATAAAAATTTGCAGAAATCAAAAGTATAAAAATTATGCAATTTCAAGGTACAACATTTCTAAATAATAAAAAAAACTGAGAGCAGATAACTTTGTAAAAGCCAGGGGTTGATTTTATTCTGTATGTTATGAATAGGGCCTCACTTCTAAATTGATTTAAAAAAGTTTTTTTTATTATTATTCTGAGAAATGTCCTGGTTTGTGGAAGGTTTAATGAATGCTAATGTACAAAAATTATTCCCTGGAAAAATGTTTCCCTATTTTTTTTTTTATGAGTGGATCTGTCTAGTTCCACGATTTTATGAAAATAGCCAAATAAAAAATAGGACAATTCTGGAGAAATAATCTGGGTTACTTTCTGATAAGATTAATCTTTCCTTTGATCTTTTTGTCCTGACAGTTGATTTGGCAAGTTAAGAACCAATGCAAGTTAAGACCATAAATTACACCAATCATGAATTTATTATTACAATATGACTCAGGGTGAGAAAAAAAAATACATGATTCTTTCAATGTCTACAACTGAAAAAATATACTAACTTACAAAATGGGACAATGATTATTCTTTGAATAATATCAATCAATCAATCAAACAAAAACCTTTCAGGCTATCAAATATTTTTTTCACTAAAAATTTATAAACTGTGGGGATCTTATTTTAACATCTAAATGATTATATTTTAATGCAGTAAATTAAAAAAAAACACTAATGATAAAACAAAAAAAAATTTATTAAACTATTTCATTTTGAATCATTTTTGACTATAAATTTTGAATTTTTTAAAAGATCATTTCACTAATGGAACATATTTCATTTCTATGCTTTTTTAAAATTTCCGTCACTTTAATTGTTCAAACTCTGATCTGTTTTGTTTTGTTTAATAATTCACCTTCAGATTATTTTTAAAATATCAAGGAAATTATTCAGTGAATTACTTGAACAAATATCCATTATCGTTTTTTTTTTTTTCAGGGGTGTGCTCACCAACTGAATTCAGTTGTATATTACACCTGTTAATCTTTTAGAGCAATTTTGGACTATAATCTACATTTTATATTTCACATAAACAAAGAAAGAAATCTGAAAATATATGCAATACTGAATTCAGAGCATTTGGAAACTATCAGAGGATTTTAGTAATCATTAGTGAATTACTTTTTAAATGGTCCTACAAATCTTGATATAACTGAACATTAATATCTCTTAAGCCTGCCTGGTGGCTAAGAATATATTAGTAGTTTATATTTTACCTCAGTATTTGAAACTATACAGATAAACAAAAACATTAAAGATAAAAGACAATTGACCAAAAAATATATGAAATAAGTAAATTATATGATTTAGAGATTAAACTGATATTTAAATATTACTTGTAGTCAAATGGGATTTTTTAACATATTCACTTTGAGGAGGTTGTTTTTGTAAAATTTATTTCAACACCAAACCCATTTTGGTGAATATTTTAATTTAGTAAAGAAACAGTTTAATAGCTAAAAAAGATTTTTGAAATTTAAAGAAATTCAGAAAAATTCTTGAATGATTTATTGATTGAAATAAACAAAAAAATCTGAAACAAGTATATATATAGAACACTGAAAAGAACTGTTATAACCACAGATAATTCCTAATAAAAATGTCAAGATGATTAAAATTTAAATTATTACTTGTTTCTGAGAATTTACCTTCTTGAATTTCTTCACTTGCAGATTGCTTACCACAATGAATACCATTTTCAATGTGTAACCAAAAATCCTCAGTCTTAGTTGTGTCTAATTAATTACATACTTAATTTGAAAATAATTATATTAGATGTTATTCATAAATTACATATTTGTTTTACCTTATTCCACCAATCCAATTACAAATCATGTTTTTACCTTATTCCACTAATTCAATTAGAAACCATTTTCAGCTTATTCCAATTTAATTATTAATCCTTTTTTACCTTATTCCAATTCAATTAATTATCCTTTTTTACCTTACTCTAATTCAATTAATAATCATTTTTTTACCTTATTCCACTAATTCAATTAATAATTATTTTATTACCTTATTCCAATTCAGTTGTTTTTTTTTATATCTTATTTCTCTGTTCCACTTAAACTCTTACTTTATTTCATCACTTCACTTTTACTTTATTCCTTGTTTTAAATTAAAACCTTTTTTACTTTATTACGACCATCTTTATCTTATATCTTCAGTTAAAACCCTTTTTTTTACCTTATTCCATTATTTTACCTTATTCCACAATTTTTTGCTTTATTTAAATACTATTATTAGAACCATTTTAATCACTTCAATTAAAACCCTTAATGAGTTGAAGTAGCAAAGTTTCAACCTATACAGTAATTACAAGTTTATAATGAATTCATTGGGTTAGTGACTTATTCAGTTTTGAGTAGTTAAAAAGCTACCAAAACAATAAAATTAAAAAAGATAATAATCTTTAAAGATGGACAGCTGTAGCTGAAGAAGGCTAGTGAGCACACCAACCGAAACATTATGATCAAAACAACAAAAGTGAGGATATTAGTTTGAATAATTTAGAGCGTAATTAAAATACTCCATCTCAGAACCTCCGACAACAATTATCAAGAACATTTTGAAAGTAAAATTATCTTTATATTGTATATCTGTTAAAAATATTTTTCTGCTACCTCTGTTTAAAAATCATCCTGCTTGTGTGAAAATCATTCAAAAATTTTCCCCCTTCCTCAACAATCTTGTCAATCATGAAAGAAAGCGGCAATGTCTAAGAATACCTATATAATATCAAAATATACCATCATGACAAAAGGAAAATTAGTCAATCAAAATATTTTGCTGAACTAATATTTACTGGGTACATTTAGGAAAAGCAGTAGCAATTTATTGTCCATGAAAAGGGGAAGTGCTTTTATCTACCCTTCCCACCCTGTTATACTTTCTCTTTCAGAATTTTTTGTCTATGCCAACACCTATCTCTTCCACTCTAATGACCTCACTGTCTTATTCTATAATTTTCATGCAAACTTCACTAGCAAAATAGTACCAATCAACTAATGTTTTTGGGACTACTAAGTTCCCTCTGCACAAATTCTAGGGATACTTTGTCTATGCCAACACCTATCTCTTCCACTCTAATGACCTCACTGTCTTATTCTATAATTTTCATGCAAACTTCACTAGCAAAATAGTACCAATCAGCTAATGTTTTGGGACTACTAAGTTCCCTCTGCACAAATTCTAGGGATACTTTGTTTATTCAGTAATAGGTAAGCTTCAGTATCTGTTCCAGCTTCATGTGCAAACTAACAAGCCATCTGTTGTGCTTAATAAATTTCCAGAGCCTACAATTACTACCACTACATCTTATAAACTAACTTATCATACTTAAATGAATTTTTAGTAATTAAATTAAAAATGTCACTTAGACATTTCTCCCCACATATCACGTTTTTTAATCATTTCACCCCATTCATAGGAGTAAAGCCACTAAGATACAAAGGGTTACTGAGCATGAAAAAATTTTAAAAGAATAAAAAAATATTGTTAAGGAGTGAGAACTATAGAAGAGGAGTATATATAGAAGAGGAGTATATATAGAAGAGGAGTAATCAAGAAACAATAGATAATGATTGACATTGCATTTAAATTTTTGAAAATCAATGTTGATTGTAAAGCATGGAACTGAAGGAGCTCTCTGCTAGTAAGAAGCACAAGGAAAGTAAACTGCTGGCAGGACTTAACCTAATTCACCAGGTCTTGACCATTAATATTACTGATTTTTCTTTGGATTTTATCAAGAATCTCTAAATATACAGCAGTAGCCCTGAACCGTATATGACAGCAATGGACAGTGGTAGAATCTAAACTTATTTATAAACGGAACTTTGTGTGTGTGTTCGTTACCTATAGACTCCAAAATGGTTAAACAGCTAAGAATACTCGCAGAAGCTTATAGTACAACTGTGTAAACTTTCTAGAAAATCAGTTCAGCTGTTTCGGAGTCTATAGGTAACGGACATGCACACACACAGAGACAAAGTTACATTTATAAATAAGTTTAGATTGTCTTTATTACAGTCAGGCATGATTAGTAACTTACAACAAGAATTTTTTTTCATTACCAGAAAGCAAACAAACGAAAGATAGCAATAGAATCAGTAATCCGAATATTAAGACACATGCATGTTTTAACCCAAAAGATCTTGCAAAGAGTTAAGCAAACTCTTATTGTAAGTTACTAATCATGTCTGACTGTAATAACGACAATTATAAATATGTAAGATAGATTCTGGAGAGAAAAATTGTCTTGCACAACACACGGAACCAACTTAACAGCAGACTTAACAATTGATTCAATATAATCTTTTCACTTCATATCAGCTGAGAATGTTTATCTGAAAAGGTGCGACTAGTCACTCTCCTGAAGGTTAGCATCATCCATGCTGATGGGGGGTGGGAAGGAGTCTCTGCAGCTAATTAATTCTTACCTGCTCTTACAATTTTCATAAAAACTTTTCTACAAAATCAATGCTGTCACAGGTAAAAAATCACAAATGTCATCGCAGAAACCAAGAAAAATAAACTTTGATTAATTTGTTGCAACAGCAGCAGATTACCCAATGATGTGCTCTTTAGAAAGATTTCAAATAATCTATTCTTGTAACTTTCAAAAAATATTTTCCTATAAACCTACATATTCATTTGGTAAATTTTCGTTTTAGGTACCGTCGCTTTTCCCCTTCAAATTTATCCAACATAGCATTATCTCTGTGCAAATGTATATGCTGAACTCAAATCAAGTGTTAGTTTTTGAAGAAACTTACCTTTTTTTATCTAAATGTCCATAAAAAAACGAACTATATCTTGCACTTTTTCTCTCCCTTAACTCTCATGAAGTCATGTAATTAACTGCAGAATGACGTTCTAGGTATATGCACTAATTTTTGTTGATTTTTCTTCATTTACTGATACTTCCGGTAATGTACTTCCGGTAATGTACTTCCGGTAATGAAAGTAATGCACTATTGTATTTCTATGCTTATTGCTCTCAAAACAGGAAGTACATCACCAGAAGTTTCAGTAAAGGACGAAATTCGACCAAAATTGCTGCCTACGTAGAACGTCATTCTGCAGTTAATTACATGACTTTGTGAGAGTTACGGGAGAGAAAAAGTGCGAGATATAGTTTTTTCTTTTTATGGACTTTCAAAGCAAAAAAGGTAAGTTTCTTCAATAACTAATTGTTGATTTGAGTTCAGCATATACATTTGCACAGAAATAATGCTATTTTGGATAAATTTGAAGGGGGAAAAGCCGTCAATACCTAAAACGAAAATTTACCATTCATTCTTGAAGAAAATTCTGACATACTCCTACAAATTTCATAAATATTGTTATTTTATCTATTTTATTTGTTGTTTTATTCATTGTTATTTTCATCTTTTGTTATTTGAATAAGATATTGATTTTTATTGTTTAGGAAATTAAATTCAACTGTTTCATTTAAAAAGAAAACTTACAAGCAATAAATTGCTGCTGTTTTCCTAGACAGGCCCAATAAATGGTAGTCAAGACAAAATTTTTAATAAAATACATATTTCCTTTAAGAATAAACAGTTCCAGTTAATTAATTTATAATCTGAAAGTTATTCTTTAATAAAATTAATGAAATGAATAAAGCTATCATATATTCTGGATTTGGATAAAATCAGATTTTGTAAAAAAAAACTAAAAAAAAAAACTAAAAAGAACACAAACTAAAAATGAATATTTAAAAAATAAATGTGGGAATTTTTAAGAAATATTTATTCATGTATTTTCTTAATGCCACCAGAAAGTCAACCTCAAAGAAAGGAATTTCCTTAAAAGTTTCTCACTTTAATATTTATTGAGTCTCTTGATTTTTCATCAGAAAATTCTCACTGCTGCTTGGATTCCAAAATCTAAAAAGTTTTAAGTCTTTGTGCAAAAGGTAGAGATGTGATTTTAATTTAAAACCCAAAGTTCAGTTAACGTAAATATCCCCCACCAAAAAAAAAAAAAAAATGTTTAAATGTTTGTAAATGTAAAAACAATACAAACTAAAACTTAGAAAAAAATCTAATAAAAATTATTTTCATATTTCTTTAACAAGTCTCTTCATCTTGTTTTATAAACATAGGCATTGGTTGCATTATTTCTCCTTAAAAAAAAAATTAAGAAAAGGCTATCTAGCAAACATTCCATACAAGAGAGTGTAACAGTCCTCAAATGAACACTTCTGACCAATTCTTTCCAACCATTTCTGCCATCAATATATCTCTACCCAGATATTCTTTTACAATCCTAGTGATTATATGTTAATAGATGAAGGCTCTTACTCATCTGCCTCCTGATCTTTTTTCCGTTGTTTAGTTTCCATAATATAAACCAGCAGTTGGCAACCCCCGGCCCATGTGCCACATCCAGCCCTCGAATGAATCTTGTCTGGCCCACTACCTAATTCTGGACACAATATAAATATAAGTAAACCAAATCAAAGTGACAGTTGATAGTCTGAATATATTGTGTTAAAATTAAGAAATTTATTTTTTTTTTACCTGGAGAATGTATTTTACTTGTATTTTTTATTTGTAGGAATCACCAAAATTAGCGTACGGTCTCACTTTCATTTTTTTTCTGTGAAATTGCTTTCATGAGCAGGCACTTTTAAATGAATATAAAATAGTGTTTTCAACCAATTTTAATGGAATTCTTTTTTCAGTACTGATTTATGAAACATTTATTTTTAAGATGTAATAATTTTTAACAAAATTCTCGTCAGATATTAAATTATATTGAATCCTTGTTTTTTTCAAACACTTATTCACATATTTAATAATATGACACTGGAGCCATAGCTGTTTGGCCCTCTTCCATGATTCTACATAGCTTTTTGGCCCTCAATCTCCAAAAGTTTGCCGACCATTGGTATAAACGAATGCTCAATTTTTTTTGTTTACTTTTACAGTAATAGCCACTAAACTATATTTGCCTTTCAAAAATTGGGTCTATAATCTTTCTTAGATTCTCATCTTTGGAATTGCAATGGGTTGTTTCTAGCTGTTGTTCAGGCACTTTGTAATCGCATAATGGTTAGCAAGTTTGCATCACTAGCTCAATTTCAACTGAGTAGCGAGATTGATACTTGTTAGGTGCTCTATAATTATGGCCTTGTGCCACATCTACGTTATGCTTAGTAAATTTCTATATTGTTCCTGGCTGATACTTAATGTTTGTAATTATTATTTTTTTTGTAAAATCATAACCATCTTTCGCAATTTTTCTGATTGTCTAATTCTTCCTTTCTGATTTCGGGAGAAGTTGACCTTTCCAACTAACCTTGTTGTTCTGGCTAATATAAAGGAAACTGAATCGATTTTCAGTACCCCACATCAAGTTCATTTGATCCATTATCTATCTAAACAATCATCCCAAACACTTTCCTCTAATAATTTCTGTCATTCATTGCTCTGTCTAGCTCTTCTTTTTTGATTCCAGTGTCACCAATGAGATGATGGTTCTTACATGTCTGGCTATTGGTCTTTTTCTATAATTTACTTCCCATTGTCTAAGATGATGCACAACTTCTTCATTTATACATCAATGGTCACTAAACCTATTAGTATCTGTAATTGTTTCTCTAAATTTTGGTAGGTTACGATAGTGTTCTTTTATGTTACTGCCAGCTGGTATTTAGTGATACGCATAATAGTCAAGTGTATGAAGCATATATACAATTTAGTCACTGTCTAAAATGGTAGACATGAAGTGCAACAGAAAATCATTATGCTGTAGGAAACAAAGAAATCAGTCCAAGCAGATCATGTATAGAAGAAAAGGGAAACTTAATAAACACATATTAACAATAGAAAATATGTAAAATGAAAGAATCAGCAAATATAATTCTTTTTAAAATGAATCAACGTTGTGGTGCAATGGATATCGGCTCAGAACGATAAATCGGGGGGCCAAGTTTGAATTTCAGTCAAATTCCTTGCATTCACTTACGCACAAATACCCTTGGGAAAGGTATTAATCCATCTCTTCCCTCCAGTTATGGGTCAAATAATAGGACAGATTGGGTTCTATAGCCTTGGTTGGCAACCAGTCTACTGCAGAAAGCAATGGCAACTTACTGCGGGATAATCTTCTGCCCAGTCAGTCATGTCTCTTTTGAGACATGATCGCCCAAGCGTGTATCACGTATGGCACTTAACTGACTGACTGACAGATCTTAGCTATGTGGAAAGCAGTGCTAAGAAAAAAAAACTGCAGTTGAGGATTCACGGTGAGGCCATTTGAATTACACAATTTTTTTTTTATAAATAACACAGGATTTTTATCAGTACTCAGCTTGCTTAATTCATGTGTGAAGATTGCAACTCAAACTCAATATTTTTTTACCAGAAATCTAATAAAATAGAAATAAAATGGCAATTCACTTTAACTACTTAGTAAATTAGTAGGATTCTTGAATACAAGATAATATATTTAGTAACACGTTTGTTTATTTTTACATTTTTTCTTTCCTTTTTTGAGTTGCTTAAGCCACATTGACATCAGAAATGGAGTTACTTAAGATTTAGTCAAATTTGAATAGAGTTGCTTATTTTAAGAATTGTGTAAATAATTGTAATTCATAGTAAAACAATTTCTAATTAATTTCTATAGATACTTTTAGTATTAGCAGGACACTCTATATACAATTATTACAGTGAATGGAAGTTTTGATCAACCTGTTTAATATATGATTATAATGCATTTTTACAGCTATAATTTCCTATCCGTATATAATGATTAGAGTGAATGAAAGCTTAGATTTGTTTAATAGATAACCGTAGCACAAAAAAAGTTTCCAATTAATTTCTATATAGATGCTTTAATATTTGCAGTGTTGTTATGTCAGTAGTAATTAGTGAATGAAAAATGTGTTTAATACATAATTTTGACTAATAGTTTGCATAGATTTTGTGCAAGAATTAGTAGGCCTTACATTTTTTATACTTTGTCTTAATAAATAGTAAAGAAAGGTATTTCAATGATAGAGACTGGTAGAAACCTTGAATACAGTATAAAATGACATATTTAATAACATGTTTTGTCTAATTTTATTTTATTTTTTTTTTTACTTGCTTAAGTCATACTAACATCAGTAATGTCGTTGTTGAAGATTCAGTCAATTTAGTTGCTTATAATAAAAAGGAAAAAAAATGTGAAAATTGTGCAATTTCACTATGGCACTAAAATCATAAATTCTTATTTCAACAGATAACAAAAACTATTGCAAATTCTCCCCTTAATACTATTAATACAAAACCTTAACACTTGGTCTTGTGATTCTTAGAACTTGTGGCTTACAGCTATATCACATTGAAACATCAGTTCTCATATGATTACCAGAGTTAATTGGCATCAATCCTGGTCAATACCTAGATGAGTGACCAGCTACTGTAGTCATGTACATATGAGTGGTATAATAGACAATGGCCCAGAGTTGGAAATTGAAGAGCAGAGTTTTAATTTGAGTCATTCATTATATTAACTTACCCTTTGGAAAGATATGAATCCACCTCATTTCCCCCTAGCTATGGGGTTATTTAGTAGGACTTGTATCAATAAATCGTTATTACCTCCAAAAAAATCTTAGAATCCAAAAATTTTTTCTGGCTTTAAATAACCTGTAAAGGATTGATAGGCCATAAAAAACAAAATCAATCCTGTAGACTTATTTCGTTCTCCTTAAGGAATTGAAAAAGGAGGTAGAAAAGAGAAAAATGTGAATTTAAAAACTGCGCATAATATATACAAGAAGCCCAAAGAATGTGTCTTCCAGCACATTGTATTTACCTCAAACTGAAGACTGTAGTCTGATAACGGATATGTAAGTGGTATAACTGTTACAAGCATGGAAATTTGGTTCAGTAAATCAAGTATAAATTTCAGCCTTTGCATTCATTTCGCACTAATGGAAAAGGCATGAATCAATCTCGTAACTGTTTAGTAGAACAAATTAGACATTGTAACATTCATAGGACAACTAGTCGAGAAGGCAAGGGGAAACCACTCTAGCTTTTCCAAAACCATTTGAAGGTGTGAAAAACCATAATTGTCTATTTTCTGAAATGGTAGGGTGAACTCAGCCCAGTAGCATTAGTAAGGCTACCAATCTCAGAGAAGTAAAATAGTTTTTGTAGTTTTTGTGTAAGAATTACTAGACCTTACATTTTCTATGCTTTGTTTTAATAAATAGTAAAGAAAAGTATTTCAATGATAGAGACTGTTAGAAACCTTGAATACAGTATAAAATGACATATTTAATAACACTTTTTGTCTAATTTTATTTTCTTTTTTTCTTTTTACTTGCTTAAGTCATACTAACATCAGTAATGTCGTCGTTGAAGATTCAGTCAATTTAGTTGCTTATAATAAAAAGGAAAAAATGTGAAAATTGTGCAATTTCACTATGGCACTAAAATCATAAATTCTTATTTCAACAGATAACAAAAACTATTGCAAATTCTCCCCTTAATACTATTAATACAAAACCTTAACACTTGGTCTTGTGATTCTTAGGACTTGTGGCTTACAGCTATATTTACCTAAAACTGAAGGCAGTAGTCTGATAATGGATATGTAAGCATGGAAATGTGATTCAGTAAATCAAGTATAAATTTCAGCCGTTGCATTCATTTTGCACTAATGCTCTTGGAAAAGGCATGAATCAATCTCATAACTGTTTAGTAGAACAGATTAGACTCTCTAACATTCATAGGACAACTAGTCAAGAAGGCAAGGGGAAACCACTCTAGCTTTTCCATTCCATTGTCTATTTTCTGAAATGGTAGGGTGGACTCAGCCCAGTAGCATTAGTAAGGCTACCAATGTTGGAGAAGTAAAAATGAAAAACCATAAAGAAGGCAAAAGAAAATTTTTCCCCAAAACTGTCATGATTTACAATTTACAGAAGTTGTGGAGAGCCATGATTACATATGTCTTTAACATAGTTTTAAAAAGTGTTGAAACTTCATGGTTATCAATATTTCTAGGCCAGACAGGTGACTAAAACATTTCCATGTATATCACAAGAAGTTTGCAGAAACCATTAGAAAAATAAAAGAATATGATTATAGGTTTATAGTTTAATCTTTTAAAACCCAAAGAGCCCGAAAATTTTGCATGCTTACAGTTCGGAAGCATCTGAATGTGTCTGGAATTGGGTAGCACTGTATTTTAATACACAGTGTTAATACCTGTCACTGGTAATGACAGATATCTACAACTTTGTAAAAGTTGTAGATTTCCAAATCTATATCTCATAACTAGTCAAGTGTATGAAGCATATATACAATCCAATCACTGTCTAAAATGGTAGACATGAAGTACAGCAGAAAACCATTGTGCTGTAGGAAGCAATGAAATCAGTTTAAGCAGATCATGTGTATTGAGGTGGTTAAGAATTTTAGACAATGCAAAAAGGCTAAAATATTCCTTCGTGAGGTGCCATATGTGATGCATGCTTGGACAGTCATGTTTCTCTTTGATTCATGATTGACTTGACAGAAGAAATTCCCACAGTAGCCTGCCATTACTTTTTGCAGTAGACTGGTGGCCAATCAAGACTATAAATCTGTTCTGTTGTATTTTACCCATAACTGGGGGTAGAAGAGTTAATCTGACAAACTCAACTGGAATTCGTACTTGGCTTTTTGACTTTTCATTCCAAGCCATTATCCATCACATCTCAGTACAAGCTGTCACTCATTTAGGTACTGACCAGGTTCAATGTTGCTTAACTTTGGTGATTAGGCAAGAACTGGTGTTTCAATGTGATATAGTCATACAATGGATGAAAGGCACATCTCTCCACAATCAGCATACTCCCACTGTCATCAGTACATTAATCTTGGGGCAAGTCTGGTGCGTATTAACTCCAGCTCGAGAGGCGCAAACTGGACTGGTGGCCTCAGGTAGTGCTTTGTGAACTTTGCTATCTTATCAACATTTACTTTCTTCTACCTACATTTATATACAATACAAATTATACTATGTATGACTGATTATTAGTATTAAAGAATTAAACATTTTCATAGGTTTTGACATCATCCTGGGGGTCTTCTCTTTTGAATTTGTGAATTTGTTTTGCTCATACTAAATTTCGAAAAGATGCTAAATAAAATTCACTGTTTCTAATGTTGAATGCGTTAAAATTATTCAGCTTTTTAACAAGAAAAATCTCCAGATAAAATGATCTATTATGGGATGTCTCTAGTTTGTATTTAGATACATTATATTTGTTTTCAATTTTTCTAGTTAAATTATTCAGCTGTATTGCATATGATCCCTTATTGTACATAATTAGGTTACAATAAAATTTGTATTTTATATGAATACTACCGTGTAAATGTGCGTTGTGGTGCATTGGATATCGGCTCAGAACAAGAAATCGGGGAGCCGAGTTCGAATTCCAGCTGAATTCATTGCATTCACTTACGTGCAAATACCCTTGGGAAAGGTATTGATCCACCTATTCCTTCCAGTTATGGGTTAAATAACAGGGCAGATTGGGTTCTATAGCCTTGGTCGGCAACCAGTTTACCGCAGAAAGCAATGGCAACCTACTGCGGGATAATCTTCTGCCCAGTCAGTCATGTCTCTGTCGAGACATGATTGCCCAAGCGTGTATCACGTATGGCATTCAACTGACTGACCGTATAAAAATTGAGATTTAGTAGAATTGGAGCCCCTGTATCATAGATTCAATGGGGATCCACATTATCCTTGCACAAACTTAGTATTCCTTAACTTTGGTTATCAAATGAGAACTGGTATTTCAATATGACATGGTAATGCAATGGATGAAAGTCAAGAGTCCCCAAAATATACTAAATACCAGACTCCAAATATATAGATATTATGACAGGATTTAAATCTTTATTGACAAAGTATATGAAATGAAGGATGTGCATTGTGGTACAGGGGATATCGGCTCGGAACGAGAAACCGGGGAGCCGAGTTCGAATTCCAGTTGAATCCATTGTATTCACTTACGCGCAAATACCCTTGGGAAAGGTATTAATCCGTCTCTTCCTTCTAGTTATGGGTTAAATAGCAGGACAGATTGGGTTCTATAGCCTTGGTTGGCAACCAGTCTACCGCAGAAAGCAATGGCAACCTACTGCGGGATAATCTTCTGCCCAGTCAGTCATGTCTCTTTCGAGACATGATCGCCCAAGCGTTTATCACGTATGGCACTTAACTGACTGATATGAAATGAAAATGAAACTACTAAATTTTAACTATTAGCATTAGATATCAGTTATGGTAAGTTAAAGACAAAAATTAAACTTTTTTTTTAATTAAAAACTGTTTAAACTAATTAAAACTGTTTTTCTTATGCCTCATTTACAGCTAAATCCAGATTCATACAGTGGTTAGTACTAATGGAAATCCATTCCAGTTATTTACTTTTAAAAAGTGCTCAATACAAAAGTAGAGCATAGATATATAGTTGTTATTATTGTTACAATAATAGCATACTGCAACTTAATAGCTATAAAGTTTTGGTGTTTAATACACTATCATTCACTGCCTGATGATGGTGTATTTAGCACCAAAACTATTAAGTTGCTGTATTCTATTATAATAAGTTAAGTTGCTGTATTCTATTATAATAAGTTAAGTTGCTGTATTCTATTATAATAAGTTAAGTTGCTGTATTCTATTATAATAAGTTAAGTTGCTGTATTCTATTATAATAAGTTAAGTTGCTGTATTCTATTATAATAAGTTAAGTTGCTGTCTTCTATTATAATAAGTTAAGTTGCTGTATTCTATTATAATAAGTTAAGTTGCTGTCTTCTATTATAATAAGTTAAGTTGCTGTCTTCTATTATAATAAGTTAAGTTGCTGTCTTCTATTATAATAAGTTAAGTTGCTGTCTTCTATTATAATTAAGTTGTTGCTGTCTTCTATTATAATAAGTTAAGTTGCTGTATTCTATTATAATAAGTTAAGTTGCTGTATTCTATTATAATAAGTTAAGTTGCTGTATTCTATTATAATAAGTTAAGTTGCTGTATTCTATTATAATAATAATAATAATAATAATAACTTATATACACATATTAATAAATATACATATTGTCCTATGCCATACCATTGACAAAGGACAATATGTATATTTATTAATAGCTATATATAAAATAGTACTATACATATATGCACCCTCATATGCATATTTATTAATTCACGTTACCATATATATATATATATATATAAGAATCTACAATGTTATTGGTCCTGACCTGGCATCTTGGCTTCAGTCCCTTTCCTATTGCCATAAATTACCTTCCCTATGCCTTTTTTTATGAATACTTTCATGCTAATTGTTCTTATGACTTTTCTATTGTGGTATCTAGACTTTGAATTTTAGCATTGTACTAGATTGACTGGTACTTGAAATTGAGAGATCTAACTGTAAGTTCTATGCTAACAGTTTCTTCTGTTATACCTCTCACCTGTAGAACTCTCTTCTGGCTCCTTGCTTCCCATTCAACTTTGATCTTCAAAAATTTAAATGCATTATTAATCATTATCTTCCTAATTCTTTTTATTTTGTTGTTTTCACTCCTTAACAGCAGTTTTTTTACATATTCTTTAATACTCAATAATCTCTTTTGACTCAGTGGCTTTATTACCTTGCTTCAGGTGAAATGATTAAGATATATATAAGAAAAATTAAGGCAGACATGTTATTTTATGGTAAATCAGAAGTTTAGGCCTATTTCAGGCGAACCCATGGCTTGCCTGAAATAGGTCTAAACTTCTGATTTACCCTGAAATAACATGTTTGCCTTAATTTTTCTTATATTTGGTCTATATGTATTTAGAACTCTCTTAAAGAGTTATCCTACCACTGTATGTACAGGATACTCCTTTGGATTCTTCTATATCTGCACCGCATGCTGAGATATATATATATATATATATATATATATATATATATATTTTAAGAATGGTGTTTCTTTGGACAAGGAATAGAATATTATTCCATCCATATGTACCCTATATTCATATATATCTATATCTATCTATCTATCTATCTATATAGATATATATATACTATAGTCATCCGCAGACAGATCTGTTTCACTGTATCACAGCTCATTAGTACAGTTAGACTCTGATCACTTCCTAACCCAGGATTGAAACCCAACCGAATCAGCATCAGTCGGTGATTCTACTTCTGGGCCACGAGCATCCGGTAGAAGAATGCAGATTATATATATATATAATCTGCATTATATATATCACATTGCTTTACCAAGAGAACAAAATTTCCTCTTGCTGTGCCAAATAAAAAGTATAAAAAAAAAATCAGTTGCAATTAATTTATAGTGAAAAAGATTATTTAGCATTACCATATAAAAAAAACTTCCTTCAATGTCAAAGGTTGAGATTTGACTTCTGATGTGAAAGGCTTGAAATAAGGCAATATTCTTGACTGCATAGCAACTTATACTTCATCTGGCATCTCGACTTCCGTCACTTTACCACTAATGTGACATGGCTTCCCTCTGTCTTTTTCTACAATCACAAACTGTTCTGATGAGCCTTTTCCTTCACTTAGTGCCTGACTTTAAGTATGCTACCAGATGGGCAACTAGGTCTCACTGTTTTACTATCAAACTAGTTAGCGACAATTCTTCTATTCTATTCTAACAGTATATTTTTCTCATCTGTGGGACTCCCTTCTGATTTCTTCCTTCCCTGATGCAAGGTGAATTGCCGTCTTCTGTCTTTCGGGGCCCTGTCCCTTTGGGGTTTTTTTTTTCTTTCTCATTAAAGACTTCTCATTCTCTTTCACGCTCTGGAAGCTGCTTCATCCTAGTGGTGTTATTACCTTGCTTGGGGTGAAATGATCATAAAAAATTAAAGAATTTTGAGACAATACAGGAAGGCCAAAATATTATGGAAGAGGAAGGTTAAGAGTCCCCAGAATATACTGAATACCAAATCCTAAATATATATTTGCTATAATGGGTTTTAAATATTAGTTGATAATGTACTTAAAATATAAATGGTCTGACTAAATTTTTCTTTTCGAGCATCAAATAGTAGGTATAGTGAGTAAAAGACAGAAATTAGCCCCTTTATCGCATGCCTTAACTAAAACTAAATTCAGATTACAGGTATCCGCTAATTTTAAAAGTTTGCTTGATGTTACTTTGCTTTTTCAAAGGAACTAAATTTGTACTTCACTATGCAAAATAGTACAAAAAGCAGTTACAATTAATTTATAGGAATAAAAAAAAATATTTTTAAATTTCCCAGATAAAAAAGTTATGTCTGTGTGTTGTTAAAAATTGAGGCTTTTCATCTGATGTAGTAGGCTTGAAATACGAAAGTATTTTAGATAAAGTGTTTTGCAGGTGCTCATAACAACTCTGTGTGCTTTTTCAAAAATTAGTCATACTTTCTTGTAATCATTGCAAAACTATCAATTGTAGCAAAAATATGAATATTCTCTAGGGTCTGCCAATGCTCAAAAAATCTTTCCACTGAAAATGATAATTGCATCTATATTTTTCCAAAAAAAAGAATGCTCTACTTTCAAATAGAAGGGAGAAGTACATTTAGAGAATGATAGAATTTGAATTATACTTGTTAATGATCCTAATTCAACCCATTTAATTACTGCTACAGTTCATACTGAGCAATGGTAAATGAGACTAATTTTTTTTCAATATAGGAATAATGAAAGGTAGCTAATATCAAAACATCAGAAATAAAAATAACAAAGATAAAGATGTTTGAAGAAAATATTGAATGGAGGCATTTTTAGAATTTCAGAAAATACTTGGGGTGTATCAAAACTGTTATCATTTTTTTTTTTTTTTTTTTTGCTGACAATCAGGCGCCTGTTCATATCTGCTCGCAATGAGTGCAAGAGAACCCTAAATGATGCCAAACAGTTGTTTGCTGAGAGAATGCAACAGAACATAGCTGACCGCAAGTTCGGCTCCAAGGACTATTGGAGGATTTGTAAACGAGTGCTCAACAATAGGAAATCCCCTCAATACCTACTTTAATTCATGGATTTGAGGTTCTCACGTCATCTGCGGACAAAGATGAGTGCTTTGCCCATAGATTCTCATCCAACTCCACGTTCAACTCGTCTGAAGTACACCCACCCAACTTCCCTATTAGAACTGAGGCCAAACTGCACGACATATATATTACTCCGACAATAGTATCCAGAGTAATTTCAAAACTCGACACCCATAAGGCGTGTGGAGATGATGGAATCCCGGTGATAGTCCTTAAGAGGTGTGCTCCTGAACTTTACCTGTCCTCTCTAAACTATTTAACTACTACCTTTCTGCTTCCTGCTTTCCTGCATGCTGGAAGTTCTCTTCAGTCGTTCCTGTATTTAAGAATTGTGGTGAATCCTCGAACCCATCCAACTATCGTCCTATCAGTCTTCTACCGATATTCGGGAAAGTATTCAAGGCTAATCAATGGTGAAATAGTTCATCATCTCACCGCCCACAAACTGTTCTCCAACAGGCAATATGGATTCCACTTTGCCAGGTCCACGGCCGACCTGCTAACAACCGTAACAGAGTACATGCTACAGGCCCCTGACGAGGCTTGCGCGGTTGCTCTGGATATCTCCAAGGCTTTCGACAGGGTTTGGCACTCTGGCCTCCTATGCAAACTACGCGGTTATGGTATTACCGGTCGCCTGCTTGACCTAATCCAATCTTTCTTAAATAACCACCAAATGAAGGTCGTTCTGAATGGGCGTGCCTCTTCGTCCTACAGCACGAATGCTGGTGTCCCACAGAGCTCTATCCTGGGCCCGACGCTCTTCCTTATTTTCATCAACGACCTCCCAGATGAGATCAAGTCCCAAGTAGGCATCTACACAGATGACACTACAATATACTCCCGTACCACTAAGAAACCTGTTGTGGTGGACAGACATAATCTCGCTGCTGACCTTGAACGGGATCTACACTCTGTGGTGAACTGGGGCAAGAAGTGGCTTGTCAACTTCAATTCATCTAAGACCAAGCTGTTGTCTGTCAACCATTACAGGCAACCTCTCCTGCCTCCCATAAGCATGGACCCAGTGATTCTCCCGGAGAGTAATACACTATGCCTCCTCGGACTTACCCTGTCCTCAGACCTCAAATGGAACCACTATATTGAATCCATAGCAAAATCTACTGCTAAGAAGGTTGGGTCACTATGTCGATCCAGGATGTTTTTTCCACCTGAATCCATCCTGCATATATACAAGTCAACCATCCGTCCGTGCATGGAGTACTGCTGCCATTTATGGTCAGGTGCCCCTGCCGTTCTCCTCAGTGTTCTTGACAGGCTCCAAAGGAGAGTCTGTAATGTGATAGGTACTGATCTGGCGGCTCGATTGCAGCCACTTTCCCATCGTCGAAATGTGGCCTCCCTTTGTCTGTTCTATAAATACTTTCATGGCTTCTGCTCAGATGATCTTAAGTCACTGATGCCTCCTCAACAGGTGTTTACTCGTGCAACCAGACTGGCAACTGGGTCCCACCCATTCACAGTCAGGTTAGCCAAATGCAGACGACAATTCTACTCCTGCAGCTTCTTCTCTTGCACTTCCCGCCTGTGGAACACGCTCCCGTATTCTTGCTTTCCTGACGGCTACAACCTCCAGAAATTTAAATGCAAAGTCAATACTCATCTACTAACCACTGGACTCTCGCTCTCTCCCCACCTCCGTATAACTTTCTCTTTCTCTCCATCTATGTATCTGTCATCGCACCTGCTTTCTCAGCTTTCTATTGTTCCTTTCTAACTAGTTTGTACTCCTCACACTTTTCTAATTAATCTTTTTACATTTATGTAGCCCCCTGCACATCAGTGGCGTTTCCGCCTTGCTCGGGGTGAAATGATTAAAAAAAAAAAATCACCTGGTGATCAGGTGTTCTGTAAAATGTATACATAAAATAAGTTCTGGACTAATGGCCTATAAAATAATTAGTGCTTTAATATATCTTTACATATAATAATAATAATAATAAACAAACACTGGTATGAACATCACCCAGCACCGGTTACAGAAATAGAAGATGTAACCATTCTATGGGATTACACCATCTACACAGACAGAAAAACTGAAGCAAACAGGCCAGACATTATTGTTAAAAACCAGAAGGAGAAAACTTGTCTATTAATTGATATGGCTTATCCAGCGGATTGTAACATAGCAATCAAGGAATTTGAAAAACTGTCAAAATATAAAGACCTGGAAATTGAAATAGAAAAAATATGGAAATTGAAAACAAGAGTTGTGCCAGTGATAGTAGGTGCACTTGGAATGATAAAAAATGGAACAAAACAACACATTGAAAGAATCCCTGGAAACCCCAGCTTAAGAGATATACAAAAAATTGTCTTATTAAGTACAGCCCACACACTAAGGAAAACTTTATCTATGTAATGCTAGGGATGATAGGGAAGATAGAAAAACATGAAATGGAGCCATAACAACACGCCACGACCTGCCTTAGGTCTCCTCGCAGACTTGGTTGGTCGTGAGACCAAAGCAGAAATCGAAATATGATGAAAATTGACATAATAATAATAATATAGTTGGGTCATAGTCTTTACAAATGAAAATAAGCTTTGGTGGAAATATCTGTAAAAAAAAAAAAAAATTTTGAAAATACCTTTGATACACCCTGATATGTTAATAATACCAGTAATAATAATATAGTGGGTCACAGATAGGTGCATACATGAAGTAATGTTTGAAAGAAAGGTCAGAAAAATGAAAAATGAAAATACTTTTGATATGCCCTAAAAATGAAATAACCATTTAAAGAAAATAAACAGAAAGGTTCTTGAATTTTTAAAATTCTCAAGTGTATTTGTGAATTAACTGCCTTATATATATATATATATATATATATATATATATATTTTCCTGCATTCTTTCCATCCAGTTTTGTACATTTATAAAAAAAAGAATGAGCATTAACAGTGGTATATTTTTTTCTATCTACCATTGCACTAAACATCTTAAAGAATTCTCCCGTGCAGCAGGGAGCCTTTTGATTCTCTTATTTAAAACTTTGATCTTGCCAGTCTATTAAGGCTTGTTAAGGAGCAAATAAATTAATTTAAGCAAAAATGACTGCCCTAAATTGGAAATTCTAATTTGTATAACCAAAACTATTTCTGTTTATTTCCTCACTACAATATGTACCTCAGTGTATATTGAAACCTGTTTGTCTAATCAAACCCAATACATATTAGAACATGTTTTTAACATGTTCTTTGTTTTTTTTTTCATATTTATTTATTTTTTGTCAGTATCCCTTTTAAACAAAATGGCCTCTCATATTGGATAATAATTTCCAAAGCCTAAGAAGAAGAAAGAGTTTCAGTAATAAAAATCTGAGTTTTAATGCAATTTTTAAGATGATATCTTAATTTAGATAATTCTCCAAAAAATGTCTGTTTTCTGTTTTGTTTTGTTTTTTTTAATTATTTTGAATCTTCCTTAGTAAATACAAATAACTGAAAGAAACTTAATTTAATAATATAGAGGCTAAAACTAAAATAACAAAAATTCTTCTTTTTTTTTTATTGAAATTTTACAATTACATTTTTAATTAATAATAAGGTTGGTTTGATTAGATTTTATGTGGAAAAAAAAATTACTGCATTCAAGTGGTCAGAATATCTGTCGAACATCACTGCAAAATTTTATCCCATGATCCTCGTATCTTTAAGACTCCAACCCAGATAAAAAAAAAAAAAACATTTAAAAAAGATTTTTATAATTTTATTCAACTTGGTCAAAAAATATATACAAACAACTGGAAGGAATTATTTTCTTTTAGCTTTAAGATTTTTGTTCAATTTTCAAATATTTGTATACAGCATAATGTTCATGTCAAAGATGCAAAAATGATTTTACTAATTAACTCAGGGTTTCCTAATCTAGGCCATATTACCCATTGGTTGGTGATTTCAACTGTTGAGTAGATGATTGGAAATTTTTGTGGGTCATAAGGTTTTGTGTATTAAAAGTTATTTCAACATATGCTAACCACCCACCAAAATATTCAAAGAAGATATGTATGAACCTGTATGAAAAAAATAAATAAATAAGCCAGAGGCTAATTAGAAATAAGTGGTTACATTCCTAGAAGATAAATTTTAGTATTTTCTATAGTTTTGAGAAGGCTCATAAACATTTAAGTAAGTCTTCATTATTAGACATAACAAAAAAATATTCACTGAAGTTTTATTAGTTGCTAGTTGTCTATATTCTTTTTAATTTTATAATTATGAACAAAAAGTGCTTAATTTTTTTTTTATTAACACTTGTAATGCTAACTTAACCATAAAACTAACTTACATATTTTGTTTTCAATGGTCAAATTTGCTTTTGTTTGTTCTTTAATATGATAGTCAACAGCAGCACCTACTGGCCAAGTCCATGTTATTTGTTACCTCCCTTTGGTATCTTTAGTCAGTTTATGGAACTAGTAACAAACTTTACCAAACAATTTATACTGTTGAATATTTATTATACAAATATAGAACAATGGAAAATTTTCCATGTGAAATGATGCCGAAAAGTTTGGGAACACCTGAATTAACTAATGAAAACAAAAAAAAAATACATACGCATATATATATATATATATATATATATATATATATATATATATAAGGTATATTTAGGCAGCAAGTATTCCTTCAAATCAGTTTGATTAAAAAGAACCAACAAGGTCTGTTTATTTATTTTTTTATGTTTTTCCAATTTTTGGATAAGGTATTGAGAATCGATTGTGCTTAAAATTGTGGATAAACTGTCCAAATTTCTTGTTTTATTATTTTTGTTTAAGTGCTTTTGACTGTCGCTGTCCTTATCACATCATTTCTTGATGACTGGGAAAGAGAGAACAAAACTAACAAAATATGAACTTTGGACAGTTTAACCCCAACTTTGAGAATATTACTCAGCATCTTATCTGAAAATTGGAAAACTATAATAAAAGTTAAACACAGACTTTGTCAGTTCTTTTTAATCAAACTTGTTTGTTTGTATGTATTTGTGTGTGTATATATATATATATATATATATATATATATATATATATATAAAAACTCCTGCTACTTACAAATCTTGTTTTAACTTTGAATGACTATTGTTTTGTAAACACCTTTTTTTCCTCTCTCTCTCTTTCTTTCTCTCTCATTGTTTTGTTTAAAATGTTTTCATTTTTATTGTTATTTTTTAACATTTTGTGATACAAGGAAAAAAAATATGTACAATGCTTCAGTATGCAATGGTATGTCCAAAGAATTTTGTTTGCATTTCGTAAATTTGAAAGTTTTTTTGTTTTTTTTTTTCTTATTGTGTTAAACAAGAAAGAAAAAATAGTGGGCAACTTTTGTTGTTGTTGTGATACTCAATGTGAGAGCCAACAGACGAACTGAAATCAATTCTCTAATGAAAAGCAAATCAAAAATATTTTTAAATATTATATTTTAAGAGCCTTGGGCAATGTTTAACTTACACACCTAAAAAATAAAAAATCCAAAACAGTTTATCCTAAGGACCATTACTTCCTTAAAACTGCTATTATCGTATAAACTTTTGATTCCTTCAGCAATATGTTGTAATCCTAAAAGTAATCACTAAAACAAAGGTCTGGGATAACGGTTATCACAAATACAAGACTCACACACTGCGTGAAATAGGTACACTACTAGTAACTACTAGTCAATATAATCTCTCAACCTACTCTTTTTAGTGTCCATGTATAAATAATAGGAATATCCTATTCCTGTATACAACAATTTACAAGATTATAAACCAATATATTATATATTAACCAAGTGCAATATATTTATTATTTACCTTTTAAGAAGATAAATTTATAAAAATGTCTGTGAACAAGAAATTTTAAAAGCATAATGATGATTAATTTAACTGTAATTATAAATTTTGATAAAAATACATTTTAGGGAGCATTTCTTTAATTTGCTCTTGCCACCTAAAATCTATGAAATAAATTGAGAGCCTCTTGTATATTTTGATTATTTTGTGATCTTTTAAATAAACATGTGAATAAAAAAAGTTCTTATCAAATATTTTTTTATATAAAATGGTAAATAATAAATATTTCATCCGAGTTGAGTCACACCTTTTTATAAATTTGAAAATATTAAATAATTTATGCAAATAAGTAATCTAATTTTCAAGAATAAAGATAATGCATAAATCCACTTTCGTATTTAAGTTTTATTAAAATTCTAATTCACCACTTTTGAAAACTATAACCATTGCTGTGGAAGTCAAAATATGTATAACATAGTGGTGTCAAGGAAATAACCTCTCTTTTTTTTTCTTTTTTGTTTTTTTCACTGGCACAAAAGTTGAATTGCTGATGAAAAACAAAAAATGAACTTTTAATTAAAATTTCGAATGTGTCAGAAAAGATTCAAAAATTTAAAAAAAAATAATAACAACAAAATTTGATCTTAATAATGGCATAATCTCTTAATAATTGCATAATAATGGCATTAATAATGCCATTAATCTCTTAATAATGGCATTAATCTCTTAATAATGGCATAAACATTTTGATGATAAAACTTTGTTTTTATTAAGTTTTCACATCATGATATACTGTTTTTGGTTTTTTTGGCAAATAAGTGGAGGTACCTAATTCCTAGTTTCTTTCTTTTGTTTGATTACAACCTTCATCTCATAGATGATAAAAAAAATAACAAATCTGATGTTCTCAATGATTTTCTATAAAAAAATTTCTTACTTGTATTATATAAGTAAGTAATTTTTTGTACAAGTTGTGTAATTTGTTTTGTAAATGAAATATTGCATCAGTTTAAGTTGCATAATTTGCATTTTCCGAAATATTTTTTTCTTAAAAAATATTTGTGCAATATTTTTTTTTTCCTTATTTTTTTAAAAGAATCCATTGTCCTTAAAACACAATTTTAACATTTTCTGCAGAATTTGGCTTACATTAATGCAATTTTCATTCACTGTCAAACATATTTTCTATGAACATAAAACAGAATTATTGCTTTCTCACTGTACATATAAATCACAGACACCTATTAAAATATGTAGGAATTACTAAAATAAACTAACAAAAAAAAAACCTGTTTTTAAGGCCATCAGAATCTTTGTCCAAAAAAGCACTCCTGAGTGACTATAAATTAATCAGTAAATGTTTAAAAGATTTATCTCACTGACCAACTTTAGAGCATTGTTACATTGAAAATCTGGAGTTGGTCAATAAGATAAGTTCTTTGAATATTTACTAATATTTTATTACTTCTCATGTTATTATAGTGGATATGGATTTTAAAGTAATAAAAATGTTGAATTAAAATAAATAAAAATCTTAATTCTTTAGAAATTTACTATATATATATATATATATATATATATATATACACACACACACTCACATAAAGGAATTTAAAAATTATCTGCACTCTTATCTAAAGATATGTTATGGCGAAAGATAATTTTTGACTTACTTTTATATATATCTCAGTTAATAAGTAGGTAATAGTATGTGTGTGTATGTATATATATATATATATATATATATATATAATCAGGTGGTAAGTAGATAATAGTGTATATAGTACTATATACATATTTATCTACTTACTACCTGATTTTATACATATATATATACACACACACACACACACTATTACCTGCTTATTAACTGAGATATTTATTTCTATGGTTGTAAAACAAATTTTCAACTACAAAAATACTATTTTTCATTGTAGTCACCGACATTGGCTTAGCTTTTTTAGTTGATTACCAAGAGTATGTGCAGTATCACTCTGAACATGGCTTGTCACACACATCACTGATTCCACGGCAAAAAATGCATTATCAACCATCCAGCTGTGCTCACATTCATTGTTTCGTCTTCATAAACGTTAAGCAAGTAAATGTCACTGGCTGCAACTTTTTCTACAGAAAAAAATTCAATGATACACTTCTGTTTTTGAGGTACTTCACTGTCAGATGTCATTTTGCCAACCTGTCACTCAGCTGATATCTTTAATAAGTTAAAAAAAAAATGATGGTCTACTGGCTGAATTGTTCAATCTCCACTGCCATCCCATTAACATCCACCTCTGATGTCTCAGGCCAGTATGATAAAATAGTAGGCATTAATTTCAGAGTAACTCTCTCACTCTCTTCATCTCTTTACTTTTATATAGTGTGTGATGTTTTAATTGTCATCTAAATTACACAAAAAGGAACATAACGCTGGTATCTCATTTTAACAAATATGTTTACCAAAATTGCACAAAAATATCTTGAAATACTAAAGAGTAAATTTATTTAATAAAATCACAATTGGCTTCAACCATGGCCTCCAGACAACTTCAGAATCTCTGGCATCTCTACTGGACAGTCTCCTTGTTTAAGTTAGTGCATGCTGCCATAATCCTTGCCTTCAGTTTATTGTTTGTGTCACAAGGAGTTTTGTTTTTCTGTCATTCAACTGCGCCCCACACATAATAATCAAGGGGGTTGGCAGTCTGGGAAGATATATGGCCGGATGTAAGGGGTGATGTGGTCAAAGAAATCCATCATTGGGTTTTTTCTGTTTCTGTGGCATAGTGCAGAGTCTTGTTGCTATATATAGGGTCTTCCTGCAGCCATCCTCTTGACCCAGGGCAGCCCTACCTCCTCAAAGCACATGATGTTGGTCTCCGTGTTGAGTCTGAAGCCCTCACCAACAAATTTGAGAGTTCTTTTGTTATCAGAACAGAGTGGGTTTTCCAAGCTACCTTAACTTTGTAATTGCCATTGGACTCCTCCAACTTTTTCCGAATCCTCTGCACTCTCCTCTATTTGACATCTTAACACTCTGAAATGTTTGCATTAGAGCTCTTGGCACAAATACCAAGCATTACAGCATACCATTTCCAAGTTTCTGGCAGAGTGAATTGCAGTATGGTGCTTTTTTTCTCACAGACGGTGCCCAACTGACCTTACTATACTGTGCAGTTAACAAAAATAAAAAATAACACACATGTGCAAAATTAGAAATTTAAAAGGGCAACAACTTACCCTGTATGTATGCATATATATATATATATATATATATATAGTCATCCACAGACAGATCTGTTTCGCTGTATCACAGCTCATCAATACGGTTAGACTCCGATTGCTACACAACCCAGGCTCGAAACCCGACCAATTTGGCATCAGTCGGCATATATATATATATATATATATATATATATATATATATATATATATATATATATATGTAATACTTCAGAACAGGTACAAACTACAAAATTCATTACTCCATTTTTATATTGAGCACTGTTCTAAATTAATGTTTTGAATGTTGCAAATGTTTTTTTTTGTTCCTTATTCATTTATATATATATATATAATAAATTATACTTTAGAACATGTACAATCTACAGTCTACTACAAAATTGTACATTTTGTTTCGAAATGGAAAGAACAGTGTTTTATCAGGTAGTTAATAATGATGGTAATAAACATTATTTTTTAAAAGAAAATTTAAAAAACTCACTTGCTTTGTTTTTGGAAATCTTTTTGTACAAAGTAAGAGGTTATTTCTTTACTCTGTGCATTTTCTCACTGTTTCCTCTTTGTTAATCCCAGATGTTGCATGATCGATATCTGTATCTGTCTATATTTTACTTCCTGCTTTAATTTGCGGCCTCTTTCTCTCTGAACTTTTTTCATTGGCTCTTTCATCTCAGTTCTTTCTCTCTTGTTTTCCTCTTTGGTTTTTATTTCCTCTGTGTCCTTCTCTTTCCTCTTTCTTTTACCTTTTTTTTTATTTCTCTTTGTTTTCTCATCTTTTCTACTGTCTTTCTTTATTCCCCTCATTTTTAATATCTTCTTACCTCATACAAAAAGAGTTCCAAAAATAAGGAAAGTGTGTTTTTTTAATTTCTTTTCAAAAATAGCATTTATTACCATCATTATTAACTACCTGATGAGACATTGTTCTTTCAATGTCGAAACAAAATGTACAATTTTGTAGTAGTTTGTACATGTTCTAAAGTATAATTTACAATAAATATTCATTGCTCTATTTTTATATTGAGCACTGTTTTAAATTAATGTTTTGAACATTGCAATTATTTTCTTCATTCCTTATTCATTTGGAGATATTATATATATATAAGAGCAATTAATGGATATTTTTTCAGTCTGGTATTTTTTTTTTTTTTTACAATAAGCATAATATTTAGTGGGTACATGTGTTTGAGTAGAAATTCCTGTTTTTTAAAATGTGAATTTAATGTTTACCGTCCTAGAGATTGAAAGTCTTAAGAAAATGAACCTCTGGCAGAAATCGAACTTATATTTTCCGTTTTTTTTTGTTTTTTTTAATCTGGGAAACTACTTTCAAGCTAAGTATGTTTTACCATTAAGCTATGAGAAGGAAACCATTAAAGCAAATTAATACTCATTAACCTATTCCAGTAATGCACATCTCATTGAGATCTTTTGAAGTCTTTAGTAGAGGTCCTGAGCTTGATGGTAAACTGCATTCAGCAGCAAGGCCTCTGATTGGGGAGGTTGTGAGGAGCATGGAACCACCTCTTAATTGCTGTTGTTCCCAGGTCCACCCTGACCCGGAGTGGTAGCACCTGTCAGGGTCTCAGCTAACCCTCAAAACAGAGGTCAAAGCCCTATGAAAGTATAAAAACAGAGTTTTATGAAATATATACATTAAAATTTTTGAATGAAAAATATTACCAACAAAACATTTTTGAAGGATAAATGTTACCAACAAAAATATGTTTTTGAAGGAACTAATGCTTCTGTATTAAATGACCCCAAGGGGTTAATAAGTCATAAACCAAACCAAAATCTTTAGTTCATGTGTGTTGTTGTTTAATGGATATCCTCTCAGAAAAAGAAACTGGAGAGCCAAGTTTGAATTCCAGTTCAGTTTGTTACATTCAGTAATGTGTAAATATTCTTGGCAAAGGTGTAAATCCATCTCCTCTTCCCCCAGAATTTAGGTTGAATAGCAGGACAGACTGGGTTCTATAGCCTTGATTGGTTATCAGTCTGCTGCAGAAAGAAATGGCAACCTACTGCAGGAAAATCTGCTTATTCAGTCATAAATCAAAAGAGACATGACTGCTTAATCGTGTATCACATTTGGTGCTTAATTGACTGAGTGGGTACATATAGTTCAATGGTAAAGTGATGCTTGGCTTGAAACTGGTTTATCTTATTAAATAAAGAGAATAAAGTTTCAATTCCTTGAATTTATTTTAAAATAAAAAAACTGCCAAATCCATATTGTTTGCTAAAATAAATTTGTTTTAATTGCTTATATTATTAATCACCTTACTATATTATCATCAAATTTTTATAAATGCAATTAAAAACTGTATTTGATAAATTAATATTTTATATTTAGCCTATTTACAGTAAAGGTATGTGGTATCTGTTGGATCAAACACTAAATGCTAATAACCTATCTTGATAAGAAATCACCTTTTACTTTCGATACTAATTTACAGCATGCCTGCTTAGTATTATTTTACTATTACCGATCGCATCCCCAACTATTATTTTATACTCTTTAAGTAGTCAACTGGTCAATGACGGTGAAGTAAAAGTGGAATTGATCATAAAGAAGATAGTAAAAAAAATACCCTATCATTTTTTTGTACTATCAAGAAATTGTCCTTCCAGTGATTCAATTTTTTATTTAAAATTTGTGCATCCTCTTATTTTTATTTTATTTCAAATTTGTGCATCCTCTGATGTGAGTTCTTCAGTGTGTCTTACTTTGAGTTAAATTTTCCCATTTAGGATTTGAAGTATGCAAAAACAGTGGTTGTCAGGACATCATGTCCTGACATTATCTGAAATATGAAACATTTCATTTTGTTAGAAAAAAAATCTAAAAAATGTAACTTATATAAATTAGGTTTTGATGATGGGTGATTTGATTGAAAAATATTCCCTAAATCTTCCTTCATTCAAAGATACAGATTTCATTTAATTTTAAGTAATGAGAAGAATGGTCAGCACTGCCCAACAATTACTGACCATTTCGGATCCTCTGACAGGCCTTGAAATATTCATATCTACATCCCAAAATTACCAGTTCTATAACTGCCACATTTCACAAATTATACAAGCATACATACATATCTATATATACATATATGATTATAGTTTCATGATTTGCTATATTTATGAGTAAAAACTCAAACTCAAGGATAGAGCATATATAAATATAAAACTGGTCACTGATGTCAATACCTACCGCCGACAGTCTGTTTCATGCTTGAATGCAATCTTCAGCCATATATATATATATATATATATATATATATATATATATATGTAACAAAGTGTAAAAATATTTGTGTGGTGTGTTTTATCCTTTAAGTTCTCATCAGACTAAAGTGATCTCTGTATTCACACAACTACACATGTGCACAAAGAAGAAACAGTGCTGAGAATTTTAAACTCAATGTTTTTTTGTTCTTGATATATAAGAATTATATATATTAGGTTGCTAGAAAAATAATGGCTGATTTCAGAAACATCATTTTATTCTTGAAAAATTAACTGTATAAATGTTGAAATTAGTCAGGATACAAGCCTTGAGCCTCTATGCACCTCTGCATAGATTATTTATTCCTTGTCAATAAAAAGTTATTGGTTGAGATGCATTGAAATCTTTGAAAGCTGATGCCACCTCTGGTTTGAACCTAAAAGTTTTACTATTTAAAAATGTGCCTAAGTGCTTGAAAAAAATTATAGTCAGTGGGTGAACATCAGGAGAATATGGAAGATATGGCAAATTCTCATATTTGCAACATCATTCTTGCAATATGTGGCTGCGCATTATCATTGAACCATGTCGATTCACCAATGCAGGTCTCATTTTTGCAGGCGTGCATGCATTTCAGCAAGTTGACTGCAGTAAAGCTCTGTATTAATGTTCTGATTGGCTTCCAGAAAGCTGTAATGGATAACACCAATTACACACCACCAGACAATCACCCTAATCTTTTTCTGATGCAACTTTACTTTGGGAAATATTTGGGGGACTCATCACAATGAATTCATTGACCTAAACATTTGCTTTTACCATAAAGGATTCACTTTTCATCACAAGTGACTATTTGGTCAAGAAAGGGATCATTGGTGTTATGCAGAAAGAGCATTGAGCACACTTCAAAATGTTTTAGTTTTTGATTTTCATTGAGATCACGAGGAACCCATTTATTGGACTTTTTCACCTTGCTAATATTCTGCAAATAGCATGAGACAGCTGTAGTACTGACACCAAGCATCTGAAATATTTCTCTGATACTTTGATGTGAATTTTGCTCAACAACTGCTTACAATTGATGATTGTCAAGACTGCATGACCATCTTCTACCTTTCTCATTTTCAAGGCCCTCACCACCAGTATGGAATTTTTGGAACCACCTTTCTACTGTTCAATCACTTGTGGACCCATCACACAATGCTTTGTTGATAATAGCAGAAGTTTGGCAGGCACTGTACCCAAATTTAAACTCATGCAAGTAAAGTAAATGAAAATCATGTTTTGTTATGTTCATAATAAGGGCTTCCATGTTTCAAAAATATTTCTGTCTGAAAATAAGTTAAAAATTATTAAAGAGCACACATTAATCATTATGTATACCAAAATTCACCTCATATATATCGTAAATACTATGTTAAAATGACTTTTCAAAGTGCAACACTTCAAACAGCCATTATTTTTGTAACAACTTAATTTATCTGACAAATCCTGACATTTGAAATGGTGTTTAGTATATTTTTCTTCCTGATTATATCACTCGGTAACAATCCTAGTGTTTGGGATGGCTAACTTCTTTATGAATTTAGTTGAAAAGTTGTTTTTGAAAACATACAACCTTCTCCACTACCTACACCATTTCATCCTCAACAGTTAAAAACAAAATCCACAAAGCCAAACAAATGGATACTTACAACAAGAATTACACAGAATTCATAATCCTGCCTTCCAACAAACTTTTAACTAAACTTGCAAATAAATTATCCATTCCAAACACTAGGATCACTATCACCACCTCCAAGACTATTAGTGGTACAATCATAAAAAAAATATACTAAACACCATTTCAAATTTTCAAATGTTGGAATTTACCATATATATAATGTGTATGTATTATATATATATATGTATATATATATATATATATATATATATATATAATGTGTATGTCTTACTAGCAAATTTTTTTTCTTTTTTAATATTTAATTGATGACAATTTTAAGATTTTAAGTTTTTATTTATTTTATTTTTTGACACAACTACCATTTACTGGATATACTGAAGAAGAGCATAGTAATTTATTACCCACTTGTTAAACAGGGATGTGCGTTGTGGTGGATGTCAGCTCAGAACTGCAAATCGGGAAATCGAGTTCAAATTCCAGTTGAATTTGTTGCATTCACTTATGCACAAATACCTTTGGGAAAGGTATTAATCCATCTCTTCTCTCCAGTTATAGGTTAAATAATAGGACAGATTGGGTTCTATAGCCTTGGCTGGTAACCAGTCTACTGCAGAAAGCAATGGCAACCTACTGCAGTATAATCTTCTACCCAGTCAGTCATGTCTCTTTCGAGGCATGTGTCACAGATGGCACTTTACTGACCGACTGTTAAACAGGTAATAGCTGAGATTTTCTTTTTATTTTACCAAGGCAATTGAATTATTGTCAGTTTGTTTTTTTATTTCTTATATGAAACAATTTTGTACATGGCTATTCTTGTTTGAGATTAAACTTAACAAATATCTACACACACAAACTAATATATAAATTTTAATCCCACTTTTCGAATCTCTTACAAATAATGTAGCTTGACAACTTGCCATCAAATATTGTCCATGTTAGACAAAAGGGCATGCATCAAAAGTGAAATGCCTTCAGAGATTTTTGTTTGTAAATCAAAAGCTAGCAACTTCACACATGTACACACCTTAAAATGAATGTATATTTGGGTAGCAACTTTTCTTTTAAGCATGTTTCAAAACACACTAATATATATATATATATATTCCATTTGTAAACGAGTTATTATGTTACCTCACACTTCCCGCCTGTGGAACTCACTTCTTTATTCTTGCTTTCCTGGTGGCTGCAACCTCCAGGAATTTAAATGCAAGGTCAACACTCATCTCTTAACTACTTGACTCTGGTCCTTTCCACACCGCCCTGTATATCCTTTCCTTTCGCTCCACCTTTGCAACTGTCATTACACCTGTATTTCCATCCTTCTCTTGCTCCTTTCTAACTGGTTCATCCTTCTCCTCAATCTCCTAATCTTTTTCTTTGTAGCCCCCTGCACATCAGTGGCGTTACCACCTTGCTCGGGGTGATATGATTAAAAAAAAAATTAAAAAAGAAAAAAACCTAGGTTTCTACCATGAGTGATGTCTTTGGGTGATTTGCAATAACAAGATTTTTCTATTGACCATTTTTTTTTTTAAGAATGCTCATGTAATGGTGGTTTTTTTTTTAACGCTCACGTGGCATGGAATTTTTTAATCAAAAAACCCAGATATAATGTGGAGTATAGTGAAAGCAGCTAAGCCTTACAACGGTGGTAAACTATGTAGACTGTGCGAGGAAGTGAAGTTAGAGATTATGCTATTCCCAAACAAAAAGGAACTATTGAATGAATGAACAGAAATTAAAAATACTTATTAGGTTCATACAACTATGGATGAAAACATTATGATTTCTTGTTATTCAAAAATTGCGCCTTCAAAAATTCCCTGGCACATGAGCGTTCAAAAACAAAACCACTGTTACGTGAGTGTTCTTAAAAGAAACGGTCAACAGTAAAATCAGCTATTGCAAATCGCCTGAAGACACCACTCATGGTAGAAACCTAGGTCACGTAATAACTTGTTTACAAATAGAAAATATTCAGAAGTTCTACAATATCATTGCATTGAACACTTTTTAATACAAATGTGCACTGGTCTAATTTTATCATGACCAAAAACTAAGTAATTAAACAATCAATATATATATATACATTTAGCACCATTTCAAATGCTGGAATTTATCAGATATAAATATATAATCAAGAACCATTTTATATACCCAAAACATATTTTAAAAAAAACCTGACTTTAAAATTCTTGGCACCTTCTCTCCTTTGTTTGCATGTGTAGTTGTATCAGTGTAGTGATCACTTTAATCTGATGGGATCTTAAATGATGGAACACGTCATGTGAAAATTTTGACACTTTATGTGTGAGGTTTTATATATATATATATATATATATATATATATATATATATATGCGTGTGTGTGAACAAAATCAAAGTGAAAACTTTTTTCAGCCGACTCGCCTGATTCTCTAATAGACCATATTAAGGTAAATGTGAGAAATTTATTTTCTTGCATCTGCATTGATAATATCTGTCAGAGGACAAGATACAAGATGACTTATGAATTTGTGGTATGGTTTCCCAGGCACTTTCCAAATATGCCACATGCTGGGATTGCCTCTCTAAGCCAATAGCATGTAGAATCCTCCTTTCTGCTAAATGGTGAGATTTGAACCCAGGTCTCATGAAAAGCAAGTGTTCTAACCACTCAACCATGTGCCTATATACACAGGCACCTCAACACGGTGTAATGGATAATGAGTTTGTCTTGCTAGATCAATTACAATGAGTTGAATTAGACATGTGACCTTGTATCTATGTGCAACCTGAACATTTTCTACAAGTAACTTTCAACTTTTGACCCTACCAAATTTAATTTATTCATTTAAATAAGAAGATTAGTTTGGCATCAACTTATTCATAAATATTATTAATACACCATCTTTGTTTGACAATTCATATAAAGGATGAGGCAGAAAAACCTCCCACATTATGGTAAGATATTAGCTAGATGAGTATGCCATTGCCACTAATGTCTTACCCTTATGTGGGGGTATTTGTGGGAGGTTATTTGATGCATCTTGTATTTGCATTATTTACCTTTATGATTAATCTGAACATAATTCAATAATACTTTCTATTATAATAAAGACCATTGTGTGTGTGTGTGTGTATATATATATATATATATATATATATATATATATATAGGCACATGGCTGAGTGGCTAGAACGTTCTCTTCCTGGCTATGAAGCCTGGGTTCGACTCTCACTATGGTCGATTTGTCAGGAAGGTGGCTTCTTGATATTATCGATCTGGAGGAAGTGATTCCAGTGTGTGACACTTTTGAAAAGTGCCTGAAACCCATACACCAAGTTAACCTAAGCCTTGTTAGTGAAATTGGGTACACAGCTTTCTTTGAGGAGCCGTCAATGGTTGTGCAAATTTGAAGTCATAAGTCATTGTAACCTAGGGTTTGAGCGTCCTGGCTTTGTTCAGACCGTTGTTTATGCTAAATAATGCTCTCTCCACCAGAAACTGTAACTAAGGTCCACTCAGCATAGTTGCAGTAAAAACCACAGGCAAGCTCTGTGGGTATTGAGCAAAAACAAGTGTGCCTGAGCAGGTGTCTAAAATGGGGATTAGCTCGCCACCCTGCTAGATGGGTATCCTCAAATACAAGTGGCCAGCCATTATATATATATATATATATATATATATATATTTCTCTCCTGTCATGCTCATGGAGAAAGAAATAATAGCAAGGCAGCATTGGCTCAGTTCATTAGAGAGAAAATAGCGAGGCAGCATCCGCTCAATTAATTCTCTTTACTGCCAGTTATAAAATCTCTTGCCATGTATTCGCTCTTTAACAATGGCTTATTATTTTATTTTTGCAATAATGATGTTGCTGAGTAGTGAAGAATAAATACACACACACACACACACACACATATATATATATATATATATATATATATATATATATATCCTTTCTATTATAATAAAGATTGTTGTGTATTTATATGAGTGTGTGTGTATATATATATATATATATATATATATTAAAATAATCTCAAATATTTTGCTGTCATTTATTATGGCAGGGGTACACTGGTCTTTAATAATTTGAGAAAACAAAATGAAAAATATTTTGAAAATTTAAAAATATGAACATTTTAGGTTAGAAATCCAAAATATTTTGAGGCATTTTTTCTCAAGTTTAAAACGTCATTTTTGATAATTTCCCTCTATGTTTACATCTCCATAATATTAAATCAACTTTTATAATATTTTCGTCAAGAACTCATTCCTTTACAATATTCCACAGATGAAGTTTAATTGTTCAAATTAATCTACATACAGATTTTATGACATATTGAACATATTGAGGAAACTCATTGAATTTAATATTTTAGATCATTGTGTGTTATCAGATTGTTGTTGTTTTTAACTAAAGTTCACAAGGCACAAGTGCCTCTCAAGGTAGAGAGACACTGAATGAGGTGTGTGATATGAACATAAGAGGAGGTAGAAGGCTGTAAATATTATGAGGATAAGGAAGATACATAGCGACTGACCCTTGAAAAGGTTAAGTTTGTAGTGTTTAGGGAAGCATTCGTGTGGGAGTTTGTTCCACAAAGTAGCAGTTCTTAGAAAAATTAGAGTGGTATGTTTTTCTTAGAAAGTGGATATGTAGGAAATGAAGGCAACTCAACTCTGTAGATGTAGCCTCGTGAGACTTAGACTGTATAATATGAGGATCAGGTGAATTGATAAAGGTTGGGCCTTAACTCGAAGAGGCTAAGATTGTAGTGTTCAAGGAAGCACCCATGTGGGAGTGTGTTCCACAAAATAGCTCTAGTAAAACTTCCTATTTCACAAATATGGTGGAAACGTTGGTGATTTGCATTTGTGGATGCAACATGGGGAATCTTAGGTGTGAACTAGTGGACCTAATGAGTGGGGCTCATCTGAATATTTTCCATGGAAATAACAATAGACTTGCAATGTTTGGAAAAGAGGCTATAGAGAAGAAAATAAATCATTGCTTTACAAAACCATGTAAATTATTTTGAAAGATTTGGTAGCTCCAGTCCAGACATGGCAGCAATACTCTATTTTTTGTCTGATCTCTGTAGAGGATTGATCACAAGTGATTGTCTCTCATTTATACTATTATGATCAGATATAGGAAGGGTAGTTCTTGCAAGTGTACCAATGCTCAGCCACCTCATGCATATTGTGCGTCATTTATTTATATGTCTCATTTACAGGTCAATCAAATTGATCCAATAATGCTCACAGAATGCATTTGCCAACTTGGTTCCTATCATGATCAGGCTACAGGGTTTTGCTCTGTCACAGGGCCAACTTGCAATAAACACTGATGCATCAAATACCATTTATTTCTCATATGAATTGTGTATAGGCCTACCTAGTCTTTCAGAAAAAAAATCAAATAATTCTTGGACAACGTCATACATGTGCCTACTTGTTGCTGGTTATGACCAGATATCAAGACTTAATTTAGATCATACTTCTCTATGCAATCAGAGAGTACTACCCTGAAAGTTGCCTTGTCTGGAGCTGAGGGGACTTGTGTCCGTATCACATTGAAACACTGGTTCTCATTCAATCACCAAAGTTAAGCAATGTTGAGCACGGTCAGTACCTAGTAGAGCTACCACTTGGGATACTAAGTGCTGTAAGCTTGGATGTGTGGGTGGTGTAATAGATAAGATCTTAGAATTAGATCTCAGAGAGCTGAATTTCAATTTCATTCAGCTTATGTGCAAATACCCTTGGGAAAGGTATAAATGCATTACTCCTTCCCCCAACTGTGGGTTAATTAGTACAACTTGTATCAGTAAATTATCTGATAATTTTAAGGGTAAGCATATCTGTTTTTGTTTCTGGTTGTAGAAATCTTCTTTTAAAATAGAAGAAAAAGAATAACTCTAGCCATTTAATTTTAATAATTATTAATTTTAATTTAACAAACCTTAATAATTATTAGATTGGCCAGAAAGTCTTGACACACTTAGGAAGCAGAAAGAAAACAACAAAATTTTATGAAGCAGCACTGATATTTATTCTTCAAAATAAAGTATATCATTCTCAATGATCTCTTGCCAGTAATAAGCCAGCATTCAAATCTGTCCCAGATACCAGTCCACTGGCTTGGAATTAAAAATAAAAACTATAAACAAGCTTCCTTCATTTCATCAAAAGTATTGAATCACTGGTTGCAGAAAAAGTGTGCTACTGAGTGGCCATAGTCACTCAGAACAGCATCGGGACTGAATGGTTGATCTCAACACTGTTCATCTGTTTGAACTTTTCCTTAGTCAACCAGGCAGTGTGTGGCCTCGGATTATCTTGCTGAAACAGAGCCAACCTCAATTGACCAAAGGGCATTCCTTTGTTAGTTTGCTGTATATGCAGTCTAGCTGCTGGTGAAAAGCATTGATGGTTTGACCATGTGGAATAAGCTCAAAATTTGTTGTTAGCATTCTTATTTTTAAGCTCATGACTTTCCTGCCAACCTGGTATTTTTCTTCTAATTCTTTGAATCTGACAGTCATGTTTCTATTCTATTAATAATTTTTCATAATTTAAGTGGCTTTCACCTGCAGAACAATTTGTATAGATTTTCACAATAAATAGTTATGTCTGTTATTGTTTTCTTATGTGTAATAAAGAAATGTTTTACATGTATAAATCCAAAATCTGCTCCTAATTGTTCTCAGTATAAACAGGTTTTAGCTTAAAGGAACCAAATGTTTGTTATTATCCAAAAAAACTTTCAATTTCTAACAAGCATTTTTTTCCCCATTCATATAAAAGTCACTAGTTAATGTGATTTTTATATTATTCAAGTGTGATTAACATTTTTAATTGATAGGCTGAAGTAGGCTGAACTCTAACCTTAGTAGGTAATCTTCCTAGAGTTTCCAGTCTCCTAAACTGGTTGGTGTTAGTAAGGACATACATCTGTAAAACTCGCACCAATATTTCATGATTGGTCAATTATGTATGATAGGTAAAACATGGACCCAGCTTATTGAAGACAATTTAAGGAAACTGAGATTACAACCAGGCTTTACACAAAATCAGGCTGCCTGTAGAAGAACCTTAGCAAATAAAAAGATCTTAACTTCCTTGCTCAATGACTTAAATGCTGGTAAACCTCACTAAACAACCAATTATAAAATCTCAAAATAACAAAAAATTTAAATTTAAAAAATATGACCAGTTGGTGCAGAATCTTTGATCAGGGAAAAGTTGTTTTTTTCAAAATGAATGAAAAGAAATAAAGTAAAAAATAAAAAAAAATACTTACACTGTATTTATGTTATGCAAACCAAAATAATATACAGAATTTTGAGCTGATTTTCAAATTTGTTCATTATGTTTACTGCTTGATAGAGTACTATATAAGAATTTTGAAATAAATCAGAAATGTTAGAATAGTGCAACTAGTCACAAACCTACATTTTTGAGACTTTGATACTTGAACAGATATAGAAACACCTTTGCAGCCAGCAATAATAGATTCAAGGATCCAACTGCCAAAATGTAAGCTATAACTATGTTTTGGCAAGATGAAGAAACCCATACAACTCAGGGTTTGGTTGCTGCAAGTCCCAAAGAAAACTTTGACTAATTACATGGACATTTTGAGGCTATATGAAATAGGTATAAGAGCATATTCTAAAGCTGACATTAGCTATTTGAACCCATTTGCTTATGAATTCACAACTAAAATAGCCTTATTTTAATAAGCACTTTAAAAAAGCCATCAGTTTTATAGAAAAAGTCACTCCTTAATAAATGTCACTTCAGAGGTCCCTCTGGTATTAAGGGCTCTGAAGTTTAAGCTTCTTTAATTTCATTGTAGATTCACAACTGGGTACAACATTAAAGCTATCTGAATCAGTTTAACACAACCCCATTACACATATAATTTGTCTGAAATAGCAGTCAAGTAAAACTTCTCAATTAGCAATGACCTAGTTTAGCAACCAGGTCATTTGAATGGAACCCAATCATTAAGTGAAATGTGGCTGTATTTAAAAAAAAAAAAAAAAAAAAAAAAGACTAAAAATTAATGAAATTGATAAAATTAAGAATGGAAGTTTCACTAAACTGTCAAAACTTTTTTTATTTTTTTATTTATACAATAATGCCACGGGGATGTGCCATGTGTTGCAGTGGATATCAGCTCGAAACAAGAAATCAGGGAGCCCAGTTCGAATTCCAGTTGAATTCATTGCATTCACTTATGCGCAAATACCCTTGGGAAAGGTATTAATCCATATCTTCCCTCCAGCTATAGGTTAAATAACAGGACAGATTGAGTTCTATAGCTTTGGCTGGCAACCAGTCTACTGCAGAAAGCAATGGCAACCTACTGCAGGATAATTTTCTGCCCAGTCAGTCATGTCTCTTTCCAGACATGATCACCCAAGCGTGTTTCATGTATGGCACTTAACTGACTGAATAATGCCACAAAAAAACAAGGGGCTACTGAGAGTGAAAGAAAATGAAAAAGACTTTTGAAGGAATTGGAAACCCAAGCAAGAAGCAAAGGATAAACCTCTAATCCTGTTCAAAAGAGGAGTATAAACCTATATACTCCTATTGTATTTGTAATAAAATTCTAAAGTATTGGGACAAGAAGAAGCTTTCAAAAGATCAAAATAAAATTCATATTTGTAACAAAAACATTAATCTTATTATTAACAACTTATTTCTTATCAGAAAAGTTAGTACTTTTCTGTTGCTAGAACAACAAGCATAAAGTTAGAAATTAAATTTTCATCAAAACTTGAATTTTGGGAAAAATGGTAATCAAGACTATTACTCAGTATTAGGATGTGTGAGTGGTTCAATGGATATCAGCTCAGAATGAGAAATTGGAGATCTGAGTTCAAATTCCAGATAGGTTTGTTACATTTACTTATGCACAAATATTTTTGGGAAAGACATAAAACTATCTATGGGTTGAATAGCAGGATAACCTTGGTTATCCTGCTATTCAACCCATAGATAGTTTTATTGTTTTTTGATAGTTTTATTATTTTTTGATAGTTTTATTATTTTTTGATAGTTTTATTTGATAGTTTTATTATTTTTTGATAGTTTTTTTTTATTATTTTTAGATAGTTTTATTATTTTTTGATAGTTTTTTTTAATTATTTTTAGATAGTTTTATTATTTTTTGATAGTTTTTTTGTTTTCTATTGCAGAAAGAAATGGCAACCTACTGTCAGAAAATCTTCTGCTAAGTCAGTCATGAATCAAAAGAGACATGATTGCCAAGCGTGTATCACATATGGCAGTTAACTGACCAACTCAGTAAAACAAAAGATTTCAAGCATTGGAAAAGAACATATAATAGATTTTTGCTCTGTTTAAATATCAAATCTCCTGTAGCCTGGTAATAATAATGTTAAGACTATTTCCATACAGGAAACCTCCAGCATTCATTGATCAAACAGCGTTATTGTCAGTTGAAATTTATTTATATATTTTTTTTAATTCATTCCATCCCAAACAAGGCAATAATGCCACTAAGAACACAGGAGTTAATGGGAGTAGGAAAGAATGAAAAGACTTTAGAGAGAAGAAACCATAAAAGAATAGAAATTTAAATTTTTTAAGATTATACGTAACATGGAAAGCAAGAAACAGGAAGATAGTTCCAGGGATGAGAAGTGCAAGAAAAGAAACTTTTAGAATAGAATTTACAGTTACATCTATTTTAACAGTAAAAGGATGAGACCTAATAGCCAGTGTAGTAATATGCTTACAGTCATGTGGTTGAGATAACTTAGACTTCTCAACTCAACTCGCTGTTATAGCACTTTTGATATATTGATGGGTCTTTTTTTTTTCCTCTTTTGAATATTGGTTTTTTTTTTTTCTCTTTTGAATATTGATGGGTTTTTTTTTCCTCTTTTGAATATTGATGGGTCTTTTTTTTTCCTCTTTTGAATATTGATGGGTTTTTTTTCCTCTTCTGAGTATTGATGGTTTTTTTTTTTCCTCTTTTGAATATTGATGGGTTTTTTTTTCCTCTTTTGAATATTGATGGGTTTTTTTTCCTCTTTTGAATATTGATGGTTTTTTTTTCCTCTTTTGAATATTGATGGGTTTTTTTTCCTCTTCTGAGTATTGATGGTTTTTTTTTTTCCTCTTTTGAATATTGATGGGTTTTTTTTTTCCTCTTTTGAATATTGATGGGTTTTTTTTTCCTCTTTTGAATATTGATGGGTTTTTTTTTCCTCTTTTGAATATTGATGGGTTTTTTTTTCCTCTTTTGAATATTGATGGGTTTTTTTTTCCTCTTTTGAATATTGATGGTTTTTTTTTCCTCTTTTGAATATTGATGGTTTTTTTTTCCTCTTTTGAGTATTGATGGGTTTTTTTCCTCTTTTGAATATTGATGGGTTTTTTTTTTCCTCTTTTGAATATTGATGGGTTTTTTTTTCCCTCTTTTGAATATTGATGGGGTTTTTTTTCTCTTTTGAATATTGATAGGATTTTTTTTAACCTTTTCTCTTTGGTTGTGTGGAAAATTAGAAGCTTAACCATATCATTATTTTCTCTTCTTGTTACATATGGTGCTATCTTTAAGCGAATATTCATGAAAAATGCTCTCTTGAAATGTTGACTGGGAGTTCAAGCCTCATTGGGATCAAATTCCAATTTTTCATTTACTCTAGCAGTTGAAGAAAAAAATTGCAAAAATTGGAATGATCTAGAGTATTTCTGTCAAAATTTTTAAAAAAACGTATTTCATGAAATAAATTTTTGATGCTTCAACATCCATCATCAGTGATGTTTTTAGCCAAGGATCATTAGAGGTTTCATGTATTTCAGCTTCTCTCCGGTGACCCAGTCTATACAACTATTCTCATTTATTTTTTATTTTTTTAATTAAGACCAACTGAAGCAAGGCATTAAAACTACTGAGACACAATGTAAGACTTTCATAACCCACTGTAAAATAGTAAATTAGTGTGATGCTAAAAGGTGAAAGTAAATTTGTAGTGAAATGAAGAAAAAAAAGATTCATAATACATTGTTTAGTTTTATTTTTTTTTAACTGAGACCTAATATCACAAATTGTCTTTATATCAGAATATTATCTATATCAGGGGTTGGCAACCTATGGCATGTGTGCCACACATAGCACACCAAACAATTTTCAACAGCATGCAAATTGTGTAAAACTCAAAGTAACAAAGTATGTTGCCAATATTGAGCAATTGGCTAAGACCATGCATGGGCAAGGCTCCCATTAATAATAAAAACTTTTAAAAAAATTTAAAAACAGTTTATTTCTATTGATGTGGTGTACATATTATTGTATACATTACTATATAAAATATATTGTAGAATAAGTATATTGACCTTGATTTGTTTAAAAAATAAATATGCTGAATGAGTTTAAAATCCTAAGTCAGTACATAGCAAAAGGTTACTGAACCCTGATTTATATCATTCTTATAGAAATCAATTTACCCATTTCAGCAATAGAAAAAAAAACATGGTCAGCATTTGTTATAATACTAAAGTTCCTTCAATATAAGGCTAGAGATCCACTCAAGATAGAGAGGTTAAATTTTTATAATGAATAAAGTGTGTGATATGAATGAAAAAGGAGATAGTAGCAAGTGAATATTATGAGGATAGATAACAATTGTCCATTGCCTTGAGGAGAGGTTAAGATTGTCGCGTTCAGGAATACATCCATGCTAGTCTATTCCAAAATGTAGAATGCCCTTTTTTTATAATTACATGAACTAGTCATGAAATAATACTGACAAGGTTTCATTTAAGAATTTAACTAAATAAAAAAAAAAATAATTTTTTTTTTATCAGTTTTGTCTGCAATTTTGAAAACAACCGTTGAATATTTATGACTAGATATGATGAGGCATTATGTTGAATTTTGCACCTTCACAAAGATATTGTTTTGTATTTTTGTATGTGTTTTTTTGTTTTTTATTACTTGTTATTGTTTCGTTTTTAAGCCCCCTATTTTGCCTGTTTCTTGTTTCTTCCCTAAAAATCACCCTGCTTCCTCCCCACCAAAGAAAAACAAAAAAAAAAATGTCGGTGTTCTATCCCAGACTTTGATGTTTAATCTATATAAATATCCCTGTGCAGAATTTTTAACTTGCTGCCTCTGTCTTAATTACATTTTTTCTTTCTTTTTCTTCCCAACAATCCCAGTGATGAAAACAGAAACAAGAATTTGACAATTGCTCTTAGAACTAACTGGAATGGTAAACCAATCTTTTTTTTTTTTTTAGTAATATTCTTGTTTCCATTAGCTGTTTTCATAATCTGCAATATTTTGTTCCCAACCAAATCTCAATTTACTTGCTGGCATTGCATTTTTGTTTTACATACACAGACTTCTAGATTTTATGATTTTAATCCAACTTAATGGATACCTTAAGACAAAAATATTTCTCTTTAAGAACTGAAGATTAATTCAAAATAACTTTTTTTAAATAGAAATGTTAAAATATAATGTCTTTTTAAGATAAATCAACAATTTGAAATAATTATAAGACTATATTCTAACATCATTTACTTTCCCATTAAGATTTAAATTAACATGTTGGTGGTATGTCTGCAAAGCCCACATGACCCTCCGGTGGGTTGTTTTCCAATTTCTTTTCTATAAAGATTATTGGAAGTGGGGATGCTATGATTGTTTATGAGATCATGGTATACCAAAACCATATTTTTTTCCAAAGAAATTTTCAAATTTTTGATTACTTTATCTTTTATTTCATTTTCCAATTGGAATTTCTACAGTCGTTTTTTCAGGTCATTTGTTTTTTTAATCTTTACATCCATAGAGCTTTGCCATGCATTCATATGGGTTGTGTGAAACTCTGGGTTGTAAAATGAACTCAGGTACCAAACAACACGCCAGTGGGTCATGGGTAATAAATTCTACCTATATCCTTGCTTCATATATGAGACAATATTAAAACAAAGTCTCTTTTACCAAAATTAAGATATAGTGCTGGGGCTTTGGGACAACAAGGGAAATGAGGCTTGGGAACCAACATGTTAACAAGTTACAAATATTCAAGATTTTCCTCAGTTTTTTTGTATAGAACAATTTAATCATAGACACCAGCAATTTAGTTGCTAGATAAGTGTTGACACAAAGGAAATATTTAATTTCATAACAATTTCAATTCAGTTTTTGAGTTTAAAATCAAAATCATCAATCATTTTTTTTAATTCTCTAAAATATAAGCTGAAAATGTCAAAAACCTTTACCCATATTGTACAAATGTATTTTTGTTTTCTTTTTATACAGATTCGATGACAACTTTTTTGGTTTATGCAACACGAAATATTATGGTTCATTTGGAATTTTAGCCAGCCATTTTGAAAAAGAAAAAAATGTAAAAAAAATCAAACTGGTACATAACGTTCACATGTGATTGATATTATCACAGCAGGCCAAATCACATTCATGTACTATTGACATTGGCACAGTATAGGTTGAAATAGGTTAAAATTAAAAGAAGGGGAAAAGAAAAAAGAAATTGTTTAAAAAAAATTTTGAAACTAATACAACTCACAAAACAAAACTTTAGTTACATTGCTTATATAGTGATATTCTAATAACAAAATTTTTTTTTTTAAGTCTGGCATGGTATTGGTGGACCATGGCTGGGTGTGCCAGGTTCACATGTCTTTGAGTGATAAAATACAATTGCCAAACTAAGTGAAGCAGAGTTGTATTAGGATATCAGATCATTTTTTCTGGTTATCAACTTAATTTTCATAACCAAACATTTCAGGGTTTTTTTTTTGTTTTTTGTTTTTTTTTTGCTTGATTTGCAAATAGTTTTATATTAAATTTTATTTGCAATCTCATCAATCATAAGTTCAAATTGTCTACTTCTTTTATATTAGGATTTAAAAAGAATTATATATAATGAGCACTGTATTTGTTTACTTACAAAGTTCAATACTCTGTTAATTCCTGTTTTGGAACTTGATTTTTTGCAGAATTACACTCAACTGAAAATTTAAATTTCCTGGTTGCAGTAAGAAAACTTGTTGATATGTTGCATCATATGTTGTTCAATAATAGTCCAAGCTCTATCATATTCATGTATTGTTTGATAACAGTCTGACTGGCCATGTCACATTCATATACTATTAAGAATAGTCTGATAGGTTATGTCATATTCATATGTTGTTCAATAATAGTATGGCAAGCCCTATCATATTCACATGTTTGATAATAGTCTGACAGACCATGTCATACTCATATACCATTAAGAATAATCTGACAAGCCATATTCATTTGTTTGATAATAGTTTAACAGACCATGTCATATTAATATACTATTAATAGTCTGATAAGCTATATCATGTTCCTTTGTTTTGTAATAATAATAGTCTAGCAGCTCCTATCATAGTCATATATTTGATAATAGTTTAACAGACCATGTCATATTAATATACTATTAATAGTCTGATAAGCTATATCATGTTCCTTTGTTTTGTAATAATAATAATAGTCTAGCAGCCCCTATCATAGTCATATATTTGATAATAGTCTGATAGGCCATGTCATATTCATGTTCCATTAAACATGTGATAAGCTGTTGTGTTACAATCAATCACAGATAAATATAGTTTAGCCTGTTGTGCTAAAAAATGTAATAATTAAAATTTGTTATTTGGGATAAAATTGTTTTTGTTTTGTTTTGTGTTACTTATTTTTTAATTTATTTTAAACTTGGTGGCTTTATAATTTATTTTCATTAATCTCTGGCCTGTAAAGCTAATGTATCAATTTCTCCACTGCTATCATAAAAATAAAATGTGTATGTTTGCATAACAACTTTACATTAAGACAAAGGGCAGGACTCAATAAAATTCAGGTATTATTTCATTTACCGTTTTTTAGAATGTCTTTTGTAATTCTTTTTCATTTTACTGTTTTTCTTTTTATTTTACTGTTTTTGTTATTGTACAGGTATTGGCCTCAAGAAATTATATATTAAAAAGATTCAATTAAAAAGATTAAAAAAATGATAATGGTTGATTGTTTATTTTTATTTTTGAATGTCTTTCTTTCAATTTAAATTGCATTTTTGTTATGAATATATGAATCCATTGCTAAATCCGCTGCTATGAAAATCGGTTCTCTGTGTAGAGCCCAGAAGTTTTTTCCGTCTAAATCTATCCTGCACATTTATAAATCTACCATCCGCCCGTGCATTGAATACTGCTGCCATATCTGGTCGGGTGCCCCTGCCGTTCTCCTCGGGCTTCTCGATAAGGTTCAGAGGAGGGTCTGTAATGTGATAGATACCGACTTGGCAGACCGCCTGCAGTCTCTCTCCCACCGGCGCAACGTGGCTTCCCTGTGTCTCTTCTATAAATACTTTCACGGCTTCTGCTCCGATGAACTTAGATCACTGGTGCCCCCCTAAATATGAATTTGAACGAGATACTAGATTAGCAACTAGATCAAACCCTTTTACTGTGAAACCGATAAAATGCAGCCGTAACTTCTACTCCAACAGTTTCTTTCCTCGCACTTCCCAACTGTGGAATTCTCTTCCAGAAAATTGCTTCCCCGACGGCTACAATCTCCAGGAGTTTAAATGTAAGGTCAATAGACACCTCCTAACACACTAACCTGCTCCCATTCTATCAAACACTTTAGTTGTCACTTTCTGATGCTCAGTATTAATTTTCTTTTTGTTTCCATCCTTTCCAAAATCTCATCACATGCTCGATCTACAGCATACATCTGTCGAACCATATTTCAGTTGCTTAGAGTTTTCATTCATCTTTGATGAGATTGTCCAGCATTCACTGCCATATTGAAGAACAAACTCATTACAAGGTCTAAATTTCTATGGTTTGCACTGATGTCAAATATGCTTCTACCTGACAGTGCAGGCTCATGCCAAGTGTTAGTGTAGACGGTACCTTCCGCCACATCTCGGAAACATTTGTTTTTTATACTGTTAATATTTATGTCTACTCATTATGGTTGTCATTTAACCAGTGACAGTTTATAATGATTACTTTTAATAACATGTCAGATTATTCATTTTTTCCCATTCAAAATAGTTTTTCCTGAAAATTCATTAGTGTCTTTATGTGCAGTCTTATGCTTGCCATTCAGTCAGTCAGGTGCCATATGTGATACATGCTTTGGGCGATCATGTCTCGAAAGAGACATGACTGACTAGGTAGAAGATTATGCCGCAGTAGGTTGCCATTGCTTTCTGTTTTAGACTTGTTGCCAGCCAAGTCTATAGAACCCAATCTGTCCTACTATTTAACCCATAACTGGAGAGATGGATTAATACCTTAATATTAATATTAGATACTTATTTGTCTTTAATTTGTATTTAGATACATTATATTTATTTTCAGTTTTTCTAGTTGAATTCTTCCCCTGTATTGCATATGATCCATTATTGTACATAATTAAATTACAATAAAATTTATATTTTACATGAATACTGCCTTATGAAAATTGAGAATTTGTACAAGATATTGAGCAAAATGCGATTTATATAATACCAGGAATAATCAATGATTCATTGAACATCTAAAAAATATAAATAAGCAGATTAAGGCCAAAGGTACAAACTGACATGTCACCTCCCAAAACTCAGTGCGATCCATGCACACATCAACCAAAAAATCATGAAATGACAAAATTACAACTATTAATAGAAGATAAATTGTTATTGTAAGTAGAGAAGATGACTCCACAAAGATCTTGCACTGTTTGGAACTAATGTCCATTTCTATAGATTTTCCTTGCCATCATCTTCAAACATTTTCAATGGGGTTCAAAAGAAACATGCTATTCGCCATGAGATCTTGTCAAGACCTAATGAGACCTGATGATCTCATTTAAATACACATGGAGACTTACCAAACTCTATCTGTAACATACTCATTGATAATAGAAATATAATAGCCTCAAAAGCGTATACCAGTCCAACAGCATCCCCCAGTCCTTGTAGTTGACGAATATTTTCCACCCTCCAATCTCTCACTCTCACAGGCGGAGGCACCTTGACGTGGTTAGAAAGCTTGTCTGGCTAGAATCAATTCAATTGAGTAGTGAGTTCGATCTTCACTGGGTGCCCGATACTTCATCGCTTTGTGCCACATCTAAGCTGTGCTTAGAAAATCATCTCTCTCACAGACGAGATGTGGCAAGCTTCTCGCTGCTCTCTCGATACTTTTACGGGAAGTGCTCCAACGAACAACATTCCTTGGAATGCCGCTTACATTGTAGAAAACCACCCACATTTCCTCCGTATTCCATCGGTGAGAAGTAAGAACAGCTTCTTCCCGTAAACCAATGCTCTGTGAAACCGACTTCCCGATCACTACAATCTTAATCTGTTTGAGTCTAGAATTGAACCCGAGAACACTAACCATGAGTATGTAGTACCCAGCGCAAATGACGCCATTTTAATTACAATTTAATTAAATTTTCAGTATCTGATTTTTTACCTAAATAATGTTTTTCAGTTCCTATTAATGTTAATTGTAATGTTACAATTTCAAATAAAGATTTATATTTAATATTATTTTGATATTTTCAAAATCGGGTATGATATACCCCTGGTTAGTAGTGTTGTAACTTTAATTGATAGTTAGTGTTCCAGGGTTAAATTCATGAAGTCTAGGTACCATAGAGGAAAGTTAATCAAGGGAATAACCAGAGAAATATTTATATTAAAGGCACATGGAAGTTATGTTACAGAGCTGGGAAAGCAACTGAAACCGAGATGCCAGATAAAGATAAATAACATTGCAGATTCTACTTTGTACTTTATCAAGCATCTCTAAATATACTTAAGTAAATTGCCAATGAGTATATACATCGGAAGAATCGGGCTTATGGTGCCATCTAAATTTTTTCCTTCTCTGTCAATTCTGGTGGCCCCTTACGTTTTTAGCTAAATAATGTTTTTCAGTTCCTATTAATGTTAATTTAAAGTACAAAGTTTGAAGTGTCTGCATGTAAAATATTTCAATAAAGATTTATATTTAATATTTTTTTGATATTTTCAAAATCGGGTATGATATATCCATGGTTAGTAGTGGTGTAACTTTAATTGTTGGTTAGTGTTCCATTATCTTCCCTTCCTGTTCGTACAAACTGCCTCCTAACGTAACCCTCTACTTCGAGTGGCACTGGGCCTTGTACAGAATGAACCTTGCTGTAATATATTACAAGCTACTTCGGCAAAACCTGAGATATGGTGAGCATATCATTCGACATTTAACTGATTCCCGAATTTGGCGACAAATCGACGGCTTCGCCCATTCTCGAACGGCCTGAAAAAGCAGAGATTGTCTGCAGAATATACGAGATTATGTTTCAAATACATCCTTCCAATTGTCGGGGTCTTTGCTGTGTATTGGCAGCTCTGCGAGGATGTACTGTGTCTATACAGGATGTGGGCGATCATGGCTCCTCAGAACTTGGAGCTTGTTTGAGCCGTTGTAGAAGACGTATATTGGTTGCGTTCAGTAAATGACACGAAACACTGTGTTGCGCGTCATTGGAGCAACGCACTATGTTGATTCCTTTTAAACTAGCAGTATAGCCCGGCGTTGCTCGGGTGTAATGAAAGCTTTAAAACTAATACATGATCCTGGAGCTCAGACTCTTTGGACGTTGGAACAAAAACTAAAAAGCAATAGTTGTTTCCAGTTAAAGCGAAATTATAGACTGAAAGAAAAATGAATGGATGTAAGGCAAATTTTGATTTCCTGGTATCGATATCAAATAAGTTTTTTTCATCGTAAACTGAATTTTGAAGGCTAAATAAGTCCTCTGAGTAAATGGTATCATGGCTGAGACTAAGAACTACAATTATACCTCCTTAGAGCCAAACCCGAAGCCAAAACTAAAAGGCAGATAAACAGACATCTTGCCTTTTATATTATCGATTTTCTGCACTATTATAAAAACTGCAACTTTGAAACTTCTGAATATCGTTTCTTATATCTTTGTCTATGAGTGTATCAAATTTGATTAAAATCGGACCACTCCTTCTATAACCTGATTTTATCGATTATCGATTTTTTAAAAATATTTATCGACACAAAACCTAGCTAAGAACACTCGCGGACACTTATAGTACAATTGTGTAAATTTTCAAGAAATTCAGTTCAGCCGTTTCGGAGTCTCTATATAACGGACACACACACACACACACACGCACACACACAAAGTTCCATTTATAAATAAGTTTAGATATGGCATCTAGCTTCTCCTAACTGATGTGTTGCGCATTATTTACTGAAATCAGCCAACATGTGCCTTCTACCCATCCAAGCTTCATGAAACTGCGGGAGCGAATGAACTTATATCGAGCTTATACTGACTCCCTATGTGCTCACGCTCACGGGAAAAGACTTTGGAACTATGAAACTCTGTGATCAAAACGCTCGTCAGAAGCCTCAGAAGTCTTAAGAGAGTATAAGTTGTCTATCTGGGAGCGTTTTAACAAGAGTTCCGAATGTATGATAGGCACACTGGGTTAGCAAAAGATGCCTTCCAGATCTAAGCAAAGTAGTGTTTTGGAGAATATGGAAACAAAAAGGAAACTTATACTTAACATCAAGAAGAGACAGTCAAATTTTTATGGTACGTAATGAGGAAAGTGGGCTTGGAAAATTTGATACTCACATAACAGATACAAAGGAAAAATGCATATCCTATCTAGCGAGCTTGAGTAAATTTAGGTTTAGGAGAAACAGCAAAAAGCCGAAATTTATTAAGAGTTATGACGAACAGGAAATTGTGGAGAGTCATGATCGAGAATCTCACAAACATAGCTTACGTGTGCCGCATAAATAAATGAAGTTGGTCCAATTCTAATAATGGTTGTAAAGGGAATATAAAATACACTCCAGGAGATGTATCCATTGTGATGAAGCCAGCTGCTTTCTATCGTTAAAAGAGTCAGACCTGGCTTAAAATATGGTAATGTCGTCATATCTGGGCTGGAGAAGCACAGTGTCCACTTCCCAGTCCAGTTAAAGTCTTAAAAAAGTCTACGAAGTCTTTTCAGTTGCTTAATTATGTCCTACTCTACAACCTCTTTCCCCACAGACGAAACGTTGCAAGCCTCTCGCTATTCTTTCGCTATTTCCACGGAAAATGTTACATTCCTCAGTTTCACCAATTCTCACCCTCACAGCTAAGACCCGCTAAAAATGACGTGGTCGGTCATGAATAAATGAATGAATGATGTGGTGGGTCACAAAGGGCAAACCAACCTCATTCCCAACGTATTTCATTCGTGAGATGTAAGTTCCACTCGAATCGCTTCTTTTCACGAACCGCTACTTTATGGAAGCGACTCCCAAAAAGATGCTTTTCCGACCGTGACAATCTTAATCTGTTCAAGTCTAGGGTTAACCGTGATCTTTCCCAAGTATCCCCGTAAACTGCACTTGTTACCGCTTACACTTAACGCTCACTCAACAGACTTCCCTTCGTATTCTATCGGTGAGAAGTGAGAACAGCTTCTTCTCGAAAACCACTGCTCAATGAAAATGACTCCCAAGATGTTTTCCCGATTACTACAATCTTAGCCTGTTTGAGTTAACCATTATCTCCTCCTCCTATCCGTACAAACTGCCTCTTAACGTAACCCTCTACTTCGAGTGGCACCGGGCCTTGTACAGGGTGAACCTGACTATATATATATATATATATATATATATATATATATATATATATATAAATAAACAGTAGCTATTCTAGCGTATACGCATCGTTCATTCAGCAGTGAATTAGAACACTCTCAGCTGTTGGGCGTGTATAATGATAATATACACGCTAAAAAGTCTGCCTCCTTCTACCGCTCATAGCTCAGAGGTAGGGTTTCAATTCGGTCGGGTTTCAATCCTGGGTAAAAAGCAATCGGCTGTCTAATTGTACTGATGAGCTGTGATACAGCGAAACAGATCTGTCTGCGGATGACTATATATATATCAGATTAAATAAATTGCAAATATTGTGTCTGATTATTTTTAATAAAATTCGTTCATACTCACGGATAATCTTTTGCGTATTATAATTGACAGATGATTTTATTATTCATTTCTTGATGTTGCCAAGTACTTTCAATATCCTTCCGATATCATCTTTAGGGGTATGAGTTATGGTAACAAAAAATAACCGTAAAACTGTGTTGCTAAAAATTACTGTACATTTTTTCTGCATCAAATATAACGGTTGACAAATTGCTTAGCGTTTATTAGAACGTGAAAATTATCCAAAATGGATTATTTTTATGTGTTATATATATATAACATATAAAAAAAGTTAATTCTCAGGTTTTGCCGAAATAACTTGTAATATATATATATACTGTAATGGTTGTTACAATGTTTTAATAAATTCATAGTATAAACACAGAGATTTTCATGTTTCGAAGCCAGCCCATTGGGTTGTTGGCTTCATCTTCAGATGATTTTTTTAGAAAAATGGTAAAAGGTTAATAAACCTACGAGTTCAACAACTTAGTTTCAATATATATATATATTTAAGTTATTTCGGCAAAACCTGAGATATTTGTTTTTAATCATATCACCCCAAGCAAGGCGATAACGCCACTGATGCGCAGGGGGCTACGTAAGGGTAAAAAGAATGGAAAAGAGAAAACCGGAAACCGCATCCTAAACAGGAAACAAGGGATGAGCCTCTTCACCTGTTCAACAGATGTGGGTGGAGTGTGAACCGGGCGATAGTTTAGTCTATCTACTCCAATAGTCTGTCTACTCCATGGTGGACGTATCATTTGACATTTAACTAATTCTTGAATAACCCCCTAAATTATGTGGCTCTTGGAACTATCTACAGTAAAAAAAACAAAAAAAAAACAAAAAACAAAAAACAAAAAAAACAAAACAAAAAGACAAAATACGTCAGAGAAACCAAGGCGTGTCAGTCAATCGACAGAGTCTCAGCACGTTGTCCCAGGGCCAAGCTGAATGTGACAGATGCGTTGAATTAATAAAAATTGTGCAGAAAATACTTAGATACCGGCATTAGATGTTGATATGCTGCTAAACAAAGACAACCAACCAATTAACCATTTCCCCGTAGAAAATTTACTAATGCACCATACATCAGTCAGTTAAGTGGCACACGTAATACACGCGTGGGCGATCATGTCTCGAAAGAGACATGACTGACTGGGCAGAAAGTTTTCCTGCAGTCGGTTGCTAGTACTTTCTGGGGTAGTCTGGTTGTCAACAAAAGTTATAAAACTCAATCTGTCCTGTTGTTTAACCCATAGCTGGAAGGAAGAGAAGGCTTAATACATTTCGCAAAGTTTTTTTGCGCGCAATTAAAACTTGAACTCTCCAATTTCTCATTCCGAAACAATATCCACAGCACCACAACGCACATCCTTACCATATATACTTCTTCTTCTGTGTGCTTTGTCCTTTCATGACGTAGGCGATCATGGCCTTCCACGTCTCCCTATTCCTGGTGGCATACAGTACACTTTCTTCTGTAACACCACGCAAAACTCGTTCTATCATTCACCTGCTCATGCCCTTCAAATATGTTATCCGCTGCTTTCCTCTGTCTCTTTTTCTTTCTATCAGGCCTGTTAGTATCAGTAGTTAGTATCCAAGCCCTCCTTCCTCATTGCATGTTCCAGTAACTTTAGTTGTCTCTTCCTGATGCTCAAGATTAATTTCCTTTTCGTTTCCATCCTTTCCAAAACCTCATCATTGCTCACATGCTCGCTCTATGATATCGGCAGCATCCTTTTGTAGAACCACATTTCAGCTGCTTCAAGTTTTTCCTTCATCTTTGATGATATTGTCCAGCATTCACTGCCATAATGAAGAACTGACATCACATAGCAATCCAGTACTCTGTTCTTTGTTTCCAGTGAAAGTTTCCTGTTTCTTAATACTTTACTCAGCTTCTGATACGCGTCCTTCACCATGCCAATTCACCTTCGGATCTCTGTGTCACATTTTCTGTATATACTACCATATCATATATATTAGTATATAATTATGCAAGCTCCATTAAAAATGACAGTCAAGGTGCTATAGTTTTTATATAATTTTTCATGTAATCTTGTATGTTATAAATTATATATTATAGTTATATATTATATTATAAATTATACAATGTTCTGAAAAGAAAAAAAATTATAATATATAATTTACCATATACACTATTTGTAAATAATCCTTCGCAAAGAAATCTAAACTTATTTATAAATGTGTGTGTGTGTGTGTGTGTGTCCGTTACCTATAGACTCCGAAACGGCTGAACCGATTTTCTTGAAAATTTACAGTTGTACTTTAAGTGTCTGCGAGTGTTATTAGCTAGGTTTTGTGTCGAGGTACCTCCGATAAATATCGGAAATCGATAATCGAAAAAATCAGGTTATAGAAGGAGTGGTCCGATTTTAATAAAATTTGATACACTCATAGACAACGACATAAGAAACGATATTCAGAAGTTTCAAGGTTGCAGTTCTTACAATAGTGCAGAAAATCGATAATATATATATATATATATATATATATATATATATATATAAAAGGCAAGATGTTTGTGTGTCAGTCTACGGTTTCGCCTTAACTGGAAACAACTATTTCTTTTTAGTCTTTCATGCCAACGTCCAAAGAGTCTGAGCTCCAGGACCATGGATTAGTTTTAAAGCTTTCATTACACCCGAGCAACGCCGGGCTATACTGCTAGTAATATATAAATTTAAGTGTTTAGAACAGACCAAGTCTTGAGGTTTGAGTTGATGTTCTGCGATGTGGCGGAAACGTACGAAAAATCGTAGTCCCTCACATGAACAGGTCTGTCAATTTTTTTACAGTGTTTGCCATAAGAACTGACATTCTGATGAAACAAAAACAAAAAAGATAAAATAACGGAAGTAAATGTTAAAAATGATTTATATTTTATTCAAATTTCCAAAAACAAAAGACAAATCAATGCAAGTCAAATACTGTGTTGGCTTATTTACCACCGGCGCGAGTAGCGCGTATCTGTGACGTTCAAGCGCATTTCAGCGCGGACACTGTATTTGATTTGTACTCTTAATTGTTATGTACAAACTTTCTTATCAATTGACGTGATTGTATATTTAATTTATTAAACATTCGATGATATATTTTATTTATATAAAGAATACGTAGTTATCTGTAAGAAATGTTTGTTTTAGTCTGCAGTGACGTGTGTGTGTGTGTGTGTGTGTGTGTGTGTGTGTGTGTGTGTGTGTGTGTGTGTGTGTGTGTAAATAGTGAATGAACACATATAATTACTGAATTTTACATCGCTTTCTTGATCTTACCAAAAAGAGCACATAATACACAGAGGGTAGCCTAATATGTGAGGGAGCAAATTAAATGACAATCATTCATCATAATTTTCTCTCGAAGGGTTCACAGGTTGTATAGCAATTGCTTAAAATCTTTTAGAAATTCGTATGATATACTTTATTTATACAAAGAATATATAGCTTTAAGAATATGTATGTATATATGTGTGTGGGGGGTGTGAGGGAGGAATGTGGACGCCATTTTAGATAGCATTCTTGATTTTATCAAAAACTCCATGGAAGAAATCTTCGATAACTTGACCAATATTAATGGGGGTGTTTGTGGAAAAAGTGTGTGTATATATATATATATATATATATATATATATGGGGGGAAGGGGATGTGGATATGTACGCCATTTTAGATAGCTTTTTTGATCTTATCCAAAATTCCACGGAAGAAATCTTCGATAACTTGACCAATACTTTCAGTTCTATCTCGAAGCCAGTCAGCAAACTGGTTAGCTTTCTGGGAAATACAGCTTCCGGATACCTTCAGTACTTGGGCCCACATTCTGAAAATAAATAAATCAATCAAATAAAAAAGACACAGTATATATATATATATATATATATATATATATATATATAATTGCAATATGACGAGATAAGAATTTTTTCCGTTTATGCTGTGGTACAATGAGACAAGGGTGTGATTAGAACACACAGCAAGTCAAATCGGTTCAAAATAATTTTATCTAATTAAATTATGAAGTGTCTAGTGTTTTATATATATATATATATATATATATATATATATATATATATATATAAAATGGGTGACACTAAAATCACTTGACAGCCAGCAATTTTGGCTTCACAGTTTTACAAATCCACTATATATATATATATATATATATATATATATATATATATATATATATATATATAAATATATATACTGTAGTGACTTTATTGCCACCTTGTACATATATTCTTACAAGTTAACTACTGTAAAAATGATTAAATATTTTCCTATCTTCTTCTTAAAATCTTTTCCTGTGTTAGCCGTTAAAAATATTTTTCCAGTTATCATAGAATTTCACGGAGTCATTCATACTACGATTATAGCAACGACACTGACACCTAGTGTCGACAGTGAATGGAGATAACACTAGTGTATTACAAAATTACGAATATGACAGACCAAAAATATGTCAATGCAATCTGCGTATTAATATTGTAAAGATGGCGATATTTACACAAGTGGGAAAAGGAAACGGAAATAGAAACTGTATGACGTCATGAAAATAGAGACAGATGGATAAAATGAAGAAAATAACATTTGGCATCTGGATATGTTTAAATACCCGACTATTTTTGTTGATTCAACTTGAAAAGCGAGAAGTTATTGCAATAAAGATGAGGATAATAACCAAACACCGATATTCTTCTTATTCTTATTCTTCTATGTGCCATGTCCCTTCAGGACGTAGGTGACCATGGCTTTCCACGTCTCCCTATCCCTGGTGGCTCTTAGCACACTTTCTTCTGTTACCCCACCCAAACCTCGCTCTAACGTCTATGTGGTTAACGGTTACTTGCATCAATTTATTCAAATTTATTGCCACGTCACGCAAATAGTCAGTGCATCATTGAAACAAATGAGCCATCGATAATCAACGGTGCCTTTTTATGGCCACCTGTCATTTACATTTATTGCCAACTGAATGTTTTTACATTTAAGTAGCCAAGTAATCGTTCTATGAAACGGTGCCAATAGTTCATTATTTAAATTAGCTGTAAATAATCAACAATAGCTTCTTTTTTTTTTTTTACATTTCATTGCTAACTAATACGGTTAACTTTTAAATTTAAGTAAGTAGCGAAGTAATCATTTAAAGTAACGCGGTTAATCAAAATTGGTGGATTTTTCAGCGCGGCAACGTTGCTACCGAACGCGCTACAAGGTCGAGATTTAAAGTAGGTTTAACAGCAACGTGGGGAAAATGCCACAAACGCATCGGCACTTCTAGGGTGCCGAGTAATGCCTCTTCGAGAAGGAGAGATACTGTCTGGGGGGGTGTCCTCCCCGGTGCTTGAGTTAAATTATAAATATTATTTTGAAACTACCCAGCCGAAGTCAGTAATAATAAAATTGTTCTGCCAAGCTTAGCTCACACCCAGGGTTTTTCTTTCTTCGTGTTGATTCCGCTCCGTGGACGATTAAACGATCTCCACAATTTCCTGTCCAGTCCTGTTTGTCTTTTTTTTTTTTTTTTTTTTTTTGTTATCCCTTTTCTGACAACAATTTACACACAAGATTCTTAGGTAGGTTATTCGTTATTCCCCTGTCCCTCTTGCCTTCAATGTGTATGCGTTTTTTTTTTCTTTTTTTACACCAAAATGCAGTGAGAAAAGAAAAGCCATAATGCCATTTCTGACCTTAGTTTTCTGATTGGAAATCGGGAGGAAATGATTATGCAATAGAAATTTAAGGAAAATAATAAGAAGAAAAGGAAGAAGAAAAAGAAGAAAAATGAAAAAAGAGGAAGAGAAAAACAAAAAGGAAGAAAGAAGAAGAAAAAGAACAACAACAACAAAGAGAAGAAAAGAACAAGAAAGAACAAAACAAGAAAAAAAGGTAAAAAGAAAAAAGAAACAGGAGAAAGAAAGAGAAAAATAAAAGGAAGAAGAGAAGAAAAGGAAAAGAATTAAAAAGGAAAAAAGAAGAATAAAAAAGAACAAGAAAAAGAAGAAAATAACTAGAAGAGGAAAAAAAAGAAAAAGAAGAGAAGAAGTGAAGAAAAAGAAGGATAAGTTGTAAAATAGTCGCGCCTTTATTATTAAAAGCTTACGAACATCGGTTTGCTTTGCAAAATATAAATTAAAAAAACAAACAAAAACGTTTTGTAGTTGTCTTTACGTCCAGTTCACACGGACATGACTTCCTTATTTTCATTTTTAGTTTTTTTTTTGTTTTTTTTTGTTTTTTGTGTACATTCGTTTTTGGTGCCTTGTTACATCCGACCCTCCTGAAAGAGGAAACAGTTGATTCATATAACAAATATGTTTCATACTGTTCCTTCTTTATATATATAAGTTTTCTTTTAAAGCCATTTTAACGAGAAATGACTGAAGTAGGAAATGACTAGTAAATTTTAATGCTTCCAAAAGTTGCTCTTCCTTAACCACCACAGAGAACCTCTCCTACCTTCCATCTTTATGGACGATGCTAGTCTTCCAGAAAACAATGCACTGCACCTTCTTGGTCTCACTCTCTCAGCCAACCTCAAGTAGAACGACTACACTGAATCAATAGTTACATCTACTAAGAAGGTTAGGTCACTGTGTCGGGCCGGGCTCTCTTTTTCATCAGAATCTATCTTGCATATTTATAAATCTGCCATTCGTCCGTGCATTGAATACTGTTGCCGTATCTGTTTGGATGCTCTTGCTATTCATCTCGGGGTTTTCAATAAAATCCAATGCAAGCGATCCCGATATGTCAGTTCGACTTCAGTCACTTTCTCACCGACGCGATGTGGCTTCTCTGTTTTTTTTCTACAAATATTTTCATGGCTTCTGCTGCGTATAGCTTATTTCTCTGGTGCCCCGACCACATGAATTTACTCGTGCTACTCTATTGGAAACTAGGTCCCACCCTACTACCGTCTAAATAGTCAAATGTAACCACCACTTCTACTCTATCAGGTTCCTCTCTAGCCCTCCCTCCCTGTGGAACTACCTTCCATATACTTGCTTCCCTGATAGGTAAAATCTCAAAAAATTTAAGTGCAACATCAATTGCTATATATTGATTAGTTTTTAGTCCTAATAGGGTTAGACCAGTACACATTTGTATTAAAAAGTATTCTATACAATTATATTGTAGAACTTTTGAATATTTTTCATTTTTAAACGAGTTATTTCGCTACCTTGGTTTAAAAATCACCTGAAGAAACCACTCATGGTGGAAACCAAGGTAGCGAAATAACTCTTTTAAAAATGAAATTATATATATATATATATATATATATATATATATATATATATGTTCTGTCAGTTCAAAGATTAGCTAGTTTTTTGATTAGCTGACTTTTTTGGCAGGTGGGTGGGTCAGGGTCAATTCTTTGATCTTTTCTGTGATAGAGAAATTGTTTGCCAATGAACTGAACTGGTGAGCTTAACAAGCCCTGTATACTGATACGGCTTCTTTGAAAAAACTCCTCATTACTTTGTCGCCTTTTGACCTAAAAGACACCATTCTCCCACTTTCTTCTTTATTCGAGAACCAACTCAAATGAAATGGATGTATCTATTATATATATGGTGCCCCTAAAATCTGGAAACATAGGAAACCTCATTAACTATATTTTTTTTACATACACAGATTAAACATGGCTTTGTCGAAAGAAGAACAACTTCACATCTTTTTCTTTGGTAAAGAAAGTGTACTCAATGAAAATGACAGATGCAACACACTTGATTAAACACACAAAGAGTGACTGTGCTAAAATTGACGGCAGTGTGGAGTTATTGTATCGAATTTACGTAAATCTTGCATCAAACTTTGCATCACATCATATTGAAAATCTTATTTGCTAATATTTCAATTCAATAAAATGTTGTTGAAAAATTAATTGGGACACTCTTTTGGTCGGACTGAGAACTTTTCAGAACCCTGCGAGGGATGCATGGTATATAAGCACGGATTTCCTATCAACATCAGATGTTTTTCAGGGCAGACAAACAGATTATGTCATGAAGTGACAAAATCTGCTTACCAAAAATGCCTTTCCAACAGTAAACTACTGAAAAAATAATCTTGGCACTAAGCATAATCACAATTTAACACACACACATTGTCTGTGTCTGTCTCTCTTTATATATATATATATATATATATATATATATATATATATGTGTGTGTGTGTGTGTGTGTGTGTGTGTGTGTGTGTGTAATGAGGAACATGAACCAAATTTCTATACTTGAAAATTGGTGTGACACAAGCTTCCTCTTGTATAAATTTCCCACATCTGACTTTTTGCCAAAATTAAGCTTTAAAATCTAATCAATTGCAAATCCAGTCCAAACTTACTTGCGGGAAGCGGTAGAACTCGGGTTGAGGTCGGTGGCATCAAATATTTCCCATATAGCATCGCGGTTGTCCCAGTTAATGTCACAGAATTTGTTCTCAATGAAGCACTGGTGCATGGCATCAAATCCAGCGTTGTAAATTGCCCGACAGGCCTGAGCCGGTGATTGGTAGAGGGTCTTCAGAGCCTGAGTCTGACATTTCAGTGTCGCGTTGGCCCAAACTTTTCCCTGGAAAAAACAACAACAACAAAAAAAAAAAATAGTGTAAGTAATCGAAGCGAGAAAAGCCGTCTTGGAGCGTAGTGAAGATTTGTGAGTTAGTGTGTGTTCAATCCTCACAAGTGGCACTGTTTCACGGTGCCATTTGTGAGGATTAAACACATTATATATATAACGTAGAATCCTTGTTATTTTGTAAGGTAAATTCCAATAAAGACAAACTCCATATAGAACTCAATGTTAAAATTTATTGCTAAATTTAACAGAGTAATACGTTAAATTTAACCTCCTTTTCGTTCTTTTCTTTCTCTTTTTAAAATTTTTCTCTTATTTTTTTCACGTGACTATTTTCTAGATGATTTTAAACATTCATTGTTGTATGATTTGGGTCTGAAGAGCGACTTTGCTGCGAAATGTTTATTACCCATGGATTTGTAAAATATCCAAACTTTTTTCTTGATTATATATAAATGCGGATGACAATATATATATATATATATATATATATATATATATTGATTCGTTTTTTATTGTGACCGTATTCCTAACGACTCTAAGTTTGATAAATAAATAACTGTTCCATATAAGACTTAAGAACAGCCTACTCACGTTTATTTGTTATCAGCTTTACCGATGGGAATCAAGGTTTATCGCCAGGCCAGTTATTTGTGTGTGTGTGTGTGTGTGTGTGTGTGTGTTTTCGAGGTGTCCAAGGCGAGAGAGAAAGAGAGAGAGATAGTTCTAATAATATTTAAGTCAGGTCTTCTTTATGTGCCGTGTCCTTTCAGGACGTAGGCGATCATGAATTTCGACTTGCTCCAATCCCTTGTCGCACTTAATATTTTTCCTCTTGGTATCTCTCCCAAAACCCGCTCTGCCATCCACCTGCACAAGCCCATCAACTAGGTATGCGTGCGTGCGTGCGTGCGTGTGTGTGTGTGTGTGTGTGTGTGTGTGTGTGTGTGTGTGTGTGTGTATTATTTTCAGATAGAGTATATCTGTAATGGAAGAAAATGAATAAAAAGTGATAAGAGGAACTATTTTTGAGGAATTTTATCAAGGCAAATATAACTTTCACATTGCTTTGAAAAAGTCCCTCAGAAGACAAAACGTGTCGGTTAAGAATAGCTTTTTCTCCTGTTTATATGTAGAGAGAGAGAGAGAGAGAGAGAGAGAGAGAGAGAGAGAACTAATGTGTAGCTAATGTGAAGAAGCTTTTCACTAATTGAGCAGAGTTATGTCGACTTTGAAGTTTCGTGAAGACATAATGATGTCTACACGAAACTTCAAAGTCGACATAACTCTGCTTAGTTAAGTGACAAACCTCTCCACATAATCCTATTGACACTTATCTCTATCTCGATATTGAGCACTTCATGACAAAATCTGTTTACCAAAAATGCCTTTCCACCAGTCAACAACTGAAAAAATAACAATCTTGGCACTAAACATGATCACAATTTAACAGTGTGTGTGTGTGTGTGTGTGTGTGTGTGTGTGTGTGTGTGTGTGAGAGTGATGAGGAACATGAACCAACTTGCTATACTTCCTCAAATTCAAGGTAGGTTAACCAAGTCCATACATTGGTTTCTAAACCAGCTTGGTTTACACATCTTGCGATTTGGGAAAATATAGCAAGTTGGTTTATGTTCTGTATAGCAATGTTTGGCCTGTCATCAATTTGGCCCTTAAGATGGTATATATTGATTTGTTTTTTACGGCTTATCAACACTTTGCAACCAGAAAATAACTATAGACTGTAAGAATTTTCTTTGGGGTGAGGGTGAGACAATACTGGTTTAGTGATACAAGTCTTAAAGTTAAACTGATTGAGGGTTAGATCACGATCATGGTCATGGGTCAAGATAACCTGACGAAGTCCAATCATCTAAAGTTTCGTTTGAATTCAAAGTTTTTCTTCTAGATCGGTTGCCATCGAGGGCTATAGAATCCAGTCTATCTGCTATTTACCTATAACTGTCCTGCTAGTTACATATACCTTTCCAAATAGTATTAGCACTTAAATGAATGTAATTAATTCGACTCCCCGATTCTTCAATCCATTAATCCAATATATATATATATATAAATTTTTACATTTTTAATTTTTTAAGGTCAATTCTTTTTCTTTCTTTTTTTTACTTCTCCAATTTATTATATTAGCACTACTGAATTTATATCTTCGGGTTGTATTTTTAAAGGTCATCAGAAAATTTTGAAAATTCGTATGTCTGTGTATGTGATTTCATCATCTAAAAAAATAATGCCAAAGGATTTAGTTTTATACAATGCTACGAACAAATGTATCTATCTACAATTCATTTCTGGCCAAAGTTTGAAATTTCTATTTCTTTGCAGCTTCTGTTGTCTCCCAAAGCTTTCTTCCGTCTGTGCATTTTCTCACTTTTTCCCTCTTTGTTAAACCCAGACGTCGTGTGAGCGATATTTGTAACTATCTAGTGTTACTTCCTACTTCAATTTGGGGTCTATTTCTCCCTGAGCCGTTTTCATTGGCTCTTCCCTCTCGTTTCTTTCTTTATCTCTTGTTTTCCTTTTTGCTTTTTATTTCTTGTGTCCTTCTTTCTTTTTCATTTTTGATTTCTCTTTTTGTTTTCTCATCTTTCTTACACTCTTTACCTCGTAAGAAAAGCTTTCCAAAAATAAAAGGAAGTGAGTTTTCTTAAATTTTCTTTTAAAAAATAGCGTTTATTACCATCATTATTAACTACCTGATGAAACATTGTTCTTTCAATGACGAAACAAAATGTACAATTTTCTAGTAGATTATAATTTGTGCATGTTCTAAAGTATAATTTATAACGCGCGTGCACACACACACACACACACACACACACACACACACACACACACACACACACACATATATATATATATATATATATATATATATATATATATATAGGGTTAGGGTGGGTTAGGGTTAGGTATATATTTTGGGAAAGAGACAGAAGGAAACTATTTTGTGGGGTCCTTGCACATCTAATGACGGACCTCTTGCTAGATTAACATTATAGAAACAATTGACCAGAATGCTAGGAGACCTGGCTTCCTAGGCTGTCTGAGGCATTCACACATGATTTGGAAATAAATCCTATCAACCAAACAAAATAAAAGTGAGCTTCATGTTATTTGGCTTGATTTCGCGAATGTGTGTGAATCAGTTCCTCATGAGCTAATTCGAAAATCCCTTGAATTTTTTTATTTTCTTTGGAGAAATTATAATGAAATATTTCAGAGCAGCGTTTATGCAGTTCACCGTTGATAACTTCACCAGCAAGTGACAAGCCCTCGAAGTCGGCATCATGATGGGGTGTGTGATTTGCAATGTGCTTGGAAAATATGGAGCGATAATGATCCGATGGCGCTATCATGGAATACTTTGATTGCAACGGCGCCATTGGTAATATAATTCCTCCTATGATCTAACTATGATCTCTTACCAAATGCGATCGACTTCACGGAGAGGGGGTACACTGACACCGATGTATACGAATCATGTTAAAGAGATCGAAGCATTTTAGGTCACGTGCTCTCTTTATGCCCACAATCAATGCAGATGTACGCGAGACGTCATAAAATGTGCTGGGAGTGGTCACGCACTTAATTAGTCTGTAACAACCAGAAAACCTAAGATCCGTTTTCACAAAGAAGGTGAACGTCCTGTGTCAGTCAGTCAGTTAAGTGCCATACGTGATACACGCTTGGGCGATCATGTCTCGAAAGAGACATAACTGACTGGGCAGAAGATTATCCCACAGTAGGTTGCCATTGCTTTCTGTGGTAGACTGGTTGCCGACCAAGGCTACAGAACCCAATCTGTCCTGCTATTTAACCCATAACTGGAAGGAAGAGATGGATTAATACCTTTCCCAAGGGTATTTGCGCGTAAGTGAATACAATGGATTCAACGGGAATTCGAACTCAGCTCTCCGGTTTCTCGTTCCGAGCCGAACGTCCTGTGTAGAAAACCCAAATAATTCTTAACATGACGTTACTGACTAGAGTCCGTCATTGGAGGATGTTAGTTGATCTTAGAAAACATCTGCAATTTCCGGTACACATCAGTCAGACAGACGCACGTCATGACATCGTACCGTGGTCTGATTCAGAGAAGTGTGTTTCTTAGCAGAATTAACGGTTCCAGGAGGATAAGAGGGTGGAGGCGCACGAGCGAAAGAAAAACCGCTACGAATTGCTGTTATCCGACTGCGTGAAAAAGGGATGGACATTTCATGTGCTTCTATTAAGGTCTGGTGTCGTGGATGCATTAGACGGCCAATGGTTTCTTTTCTTTTGAAGGTGGGTATCACTAGCCGGTGCCTGAGGCGTGTGTCACGTCGTTTCCAAAACACAGCTCAACAGGCATAGAGTTGAATCTGGTCAATATCCAAATTAAACAAAATTAATTAAAACCATACTCGCAACATATTGCTGCTTCCAACGTGAAACATTTGTTTACCTTCTATTCTACATCATTGATAACGGTCGCGACGAGCGCGTTGTGTATTGGTTAACAATCAAAAGCAAACACTTAACACAACGTTGAAATCTATACATCTAGACAAAAACAGTACATTGTTCGGTGGCAAAAGATAAATGAGATGTATATACACACATGCATACATAAATATATACATAAATCAACCATCCGACCGTGCATAGAATACTGTTGTCATGTCTGGTCGGGCGCCCCTGCTGTTCATCTCGGAGTTCTCAACAGGCTCCAAAGGAGAATCTGTAATGTGTCTGGTCCCGACCTGGTAGCTCGACACCAGCCATTTTCTCACCGGCGGGATGTAGCTTCCTTCTGTCTCTTCTACAAATATTTTCATGGCTTCTGCTTCTACGAACTTAGGTAACTGGTGCCCCCGCCAAAAGAATTTACTCGTGCAACCAGACTGGCAGCAAGGTCCCACCCTTTTACAGTTAAATCAACTGAATGGAGCTGACAATTCTACTCCATCAGCTTTTCTCGCACCTCCCGTCTGTGGAACTCCCTTCCATATACTTGCTTTCCTGATGGCTGCTACCTCCAGGAATTTAAATGCAATTTCAATTCCCATCTTTTATCCACTTGACTCCAGTCCTTTCTACATCACCCCGTGTATCTTTTTCTTTTCCTTTCTCTCTACCTTCGCAAATGTCTTCACACCTGTGTTCCCATCCTTCTATTGCCCTTTCTCTGACACCTCCTGTAACTGGTTCGTCCTTCTCTTCACTCTCCTCCTGCCTAAAGCTTTACTCTCTTATGTAGCATCAGTGGCGGTACTGCCTTGCTTGGAGTCAAACGATTATAAAAAACAAAAAAAAACATACATATATAAGCACACACACACACACACACACACATGCATATCCTTATTTTATTTGATAGACATGTATTTGATTATATATATATATATATATATATATATATATATATATATATATATATATATAGTGTAATTGTAAGAAAGTTATGGAACATGTAGGTTTTAAACCCACTGTCCATGCATTTGCTTTTATAAAGAGTGCTCGATACAACGTAGAGCTTTATATTGTAATGTTTGTTACAATGGTTTATAAAAAGCATAGTATCACTACACAAAATTTTCGTGTTTTGGAGCCACGTTTGCTTCTCTTCTGGTGATGAGGTTAACTATATATATATATATATATATATATATATATATATATATATATATATATATGAAATGAATTGTTTGAGCATTATTCTTTATCGATACTCGTATTTAAGTAGATATTCTGTTTTTAATTTAAAAATTTTATCGCAAATAATAAGGCCAGTAGATATATAATACTGTTTAATTAAAAACAGAATATCTACTTAAATACTAGTATCGATAAAGAATAATGTTCAAACAATTCATTTGAAATTGTCGGTTGTTTATAACCAAGTTTCATTAAAATTCGTTAATCTCCGTAATTATTTATATATATATATATATATATATATATATATATATATATATATATGCAGGTTTCATTTAAAATGAACAAGGTAAGTTTTTTTATGTAATTTTTCATGTGTGCTTATGATTTTTTGAGGACATAAATTATATAAAAATTGTCTAAATGTCATGTTTATTCGAGCGCTTTCGACTATACTTTTAGCCATTTTCGAAGATGAATGATATTTTACGTGTAACAGAAAGTATGTGGTGTTATGTATGATGTAAAGTAGTGTGTATGCGCTATGTACTGTACACGGTAAGCATATTGTTAGCATGTTCGCAGTTGACATTATTGAGTTTGGGATTTTTCTTTTTTATTATTAATGCTTCCATTATTTTTAGTCTTTTGTGTATGTAGATGATGCTATGATATTTTTGTTGTCAGCGAGTATGTCCCAGATATTGTTTTGTAGGTCTCCTTGTGTGTTTAAATGAGATCGAATTGAGCTCCGTTCAGAGAGATGCAGCGTGAGCCTTCGACTCAGTTTCGTAGTTGTATGGCCGATATAAATATTTACGAAATTAGTCAGTCAGTTGAGTGCCATACGTGATTCACGCTTTGAGCGATCATGTCTCGAAAGAGACATGACTGACTGGGCAGAAGATTATCTCGCAGTAGGTAGCCATTGCTTTCTGCGGTAGACTGTTTGCCGACCAAGGCGATAGAACCCAATCTGTCCTATTATTTGACCCATAACTGGAGAGAAGAGACAGATTAATACCTTTCCCAAGAGTATTTGTGCGGAAGTGAATGCAAGAAATTCAACTGGAATTCGAACTCGGCTCCCCGATTTGTCGTTCCGAAATTTTTTAAATAACACTGGTTCGTTGCAGTTTGGATCTTGCGGGTGAATTGTTATTTTTGATGATGAGGTTAGCCGTTTTAAACTTTGTATAATAGATTATTAATTTAATTTTTTGTTTAAGTCGACGGGAGTTGTATGTTTTCAGATGATGTTTCGAAGTGAAGATTTGTCCTGTTTATAATTGCTATGCATTTGGTTTCTGTAGAAAATATTAATGATATTGTTATTATCAGTGTCATACTGTTGTCTTAAAAGAAAATGTCTAGTGTGGTAGTCAACCAAATAGTTTTGAAATCCATTGTTGACAAGTGTCTGTTTCGAGTTATAAAGTTTTTTGAAGAAAACCGAGCGAGAAGATGAATTCTCGTAGGATCACATGAAGAAAATTTTAATAACACCAATTGGAAATTACACTAGTGAAATTAAGGTGACAAGATGTGGGTTTTTTATATAGAGAAATTATGAAAGTATTATTACGAGTTTCCATGATTACATCAAAGAACGGGAGTTTATTTTTTTGGCTAAAAGCTCATTGAGGGTGAATTTTTTTCAAATGCAGATCTGGGATTATTGATTTTCGTTTTTGTTCTCAGCTAAAATAAAATATCATCTACGTAGCGGACGCATATTGTGGGTTTGGTTAATCTTTAGAAAACTGTGTTAGAGAAGCATATACTAAGAGGGTTTCCCATACTTACACTGTGTGTAAATGTGGCCTTCATGGTCTTTCAAAGGGGCCTGAGTGGTGCATGCAATCAACAATTTTTTCAGAGTATTAGGATTGATAGCAGGTGGTGAGATTGAAGTATGTTTATATGCGGAGTTAATGATTTCGTCATTGGTTTTCAGCAACGGGGACGTTAGTGAATACGTTTTCAACGTCGAGTGACGCGTAGGTGGCTTGGTTTGGGGTTGTAGATTTAAGAATTTGAAGAAATTCGTAGGTTGACTTGATGCTATAGTTTATATATATATATATATATATATATATATATATAGAGAGAGAGAGAGAGAGAGAGCGTATGTAAATATAAAAGCGGACATTGAAGTCAACACCAAAGGCAACAGTCTATTTCATGCTAAACGCAATCGTCAAACCATCGGGTACCTCCTCTGGCTGGCGTTTTCCAAGGGTAGGGTATAGAGCATGTTCACAGCCTGACAATTGCATGAATATATATATATATATATATATATATATATATATATATGTGATTGGGTCTTTGTTTAACGATATATCGACCTTTATGTCGAAATTAGTAAGCAGATTTTTATTTTACTTTTTAGGTATAACAATGGTGAGTGACAAGTCTTGCTAATTAACTCATACGTGAGGGAGAAGTTGTGGATTCATGCCTTTCCCAATGGCATTTGCACGCTAGTGAATATAATTAACACAACGGGAATTGGAACTCGGCAATCAGATTAACAACTTATTCATTAGACTACCTGCACGTCCAAGTTTACAGCATCTGATATTCTCAAACGGTCACTGATCTTGCTATTGACCAGGCTCGACGTCGCGTGCTTTCAGACACACACATTTTATATATATATATAAAAATATCAACTTCCAATAAATATATATATATATATATATATATATATATATATATATATATCAACTTCCAATGCCTTTTTATGTAATTTTTTAATTAGGTTCTATGTGTGATTAAAAAATAAATGACATAAGAAATGATTTGCAAAGTATCATAAAACAGCGAGAGATCAACATTTCTTCTCTTTCAAAATATTATTTATAATTAACTTTTGTTATTCTAAGATTGGACTTTGTTAGGTTCGATACGAATTCAACACATCAACAAGCCCGAGGCGTCAGAGACAGGTCACAGAACACAAACATTGCCTTTTGATTTCATCATACACTATTATAAAATAAAAATAGACTTACGTGCGTGACTGTTGCCTTTAGCACTTTCAAGAGGGATTGAAATAGGCGTTTGTTATATTATAGCATTTGCTATTGTAAATCTGGCTATTCTAGTGTCGTGTTACCTTGTCCCGCGTGAAATATAGGAAGGACGATAATTTGATGCTATCAAGATGGATTTAAATAGATATTTTGGGGCGTTTTTTTTTAATTTTTTCACCCTAAGCAAAGCGGGAATACCACTAGCACACAGTCAGTAAGTTAAGTGCCATACGTGATACAACGCTTGTGCGATTAAGCAGAATATTTTCCTGAGGTAGATTGTGATTTCTTTCTGTGGTGGACTGGTTGCCAATATATATATATATATATATATATATATTTATATATATATATATATAAAGACTCAACTTTATTAACTCAGATAATTTTAGCTGAACATGGTCATGCTTGGTCGATCAAGATCAATTTGGGCCACGACTTAGACTGGTACTGGTCCAAAAGAAAATAGGAGTTATTTTTGTAATAATTGTTGTAGATTACCACTCTCTATGGCTTACTTAAGCTGCGACATTTGTCAGAATCGACAAATATTGATTTGTTAGCATTTTAGAAATGGGGTTCCATTCATGATATTGATCTAGTGTAAAATCGATCCCTGACTTTTACAGAAGGTATCGATAATTAACTGTTTGCATATCAAATTTGAACTTCATTTCATGCTTAACCCTCGCGAGAGTTACAAATTTCAGTTATTTTTCCATAAGCTGAGTCAGAGGTAACATTAAGCTGAGACTGGAATATCACATGTAGGTTTTTATTTTTAGAGGTTATCTTAATGTGATGTTACTAGACCTTTTTTTTTTCATTTCATTAGCATCCATCTGGTCACTTTCTCTCAGCCTCGCTATGACTTTCTCTCAGCCTCGCTATGACTATTCTCAAACTTGAGTCTTTTTATATATAGATTCCGTGGCTAACAGCGACTAATGTGACACTCTGAAAGTGAGGAGGGACACTTAGAGGGGTAAGATATTTTTTAAACATATTTTCAACACGTTGTTTTAAAGCCACCTTCTCATTGATTAAAAAAAAAACGCAATGAAGCTACTTCACGGCAAGGAAAAAGGGGCTGAACTTGAGATACTAGGTCGGAACCTATAAAATTACAGATTCCTCTTTAGATTATATCAAGAATTTCTAAATATATAGCAGAAGCACCAGACCAGATGTAGTAGAAATAAGGACGAATAGTAACCTTATAAATGTGTAAGATTCTGGAGAAAATTAACCAAGGGTGTTACAAAAAACGAAGTGGGCTATGCACTAAACATTGTGCTCTAGAAATTTTAACTGTCTCTTCCTGATGTTAATTATAAGTGTCCTTTTTATTTTTATTTTCTCTAAAACTTTATCGCTGCTCACATGTTCGGTCCATGGTGTCTTCAGTATCCTTCTGTAGAATCACATTTGCTTGAAATCTCATTCATCTTACAGATACCCCCATAAAAGTCAGGGATCGATTGTAACAATATTATAAACAGAACCCCCTTTCTCAATATTTATCAATTCTGATATTGAATATTGCAGCTTAAGGAAGTCATAAAGAATAGTAGTATACAATAATTATGACGAAAACGATTGTCCCGCATTCACTGCCGTAACTTTAAATTTCGCTATTTTGAGAACTGATTTTAAAATAAGCTTGGCTAACTTGGACTGTGCGTTGTGGCGCAGTGGATATCGGCTCGGAACGACAAATCTGGTAGCCGAGTTCGAATTCCAGCTGGATTCCTTGCATTCACTTACGCAGAAAATACCCTTCGGAAAGGTATTAATCCGTCTCTTCCCTCCAGTTATAGGTTAAATAATAGGACAGATTCGGTTTTGTAGCTTTGTCTGACAACCAGTGTACCACAGAAAGCAAAGGCAAAATATTGCGGGATAATCTTCTGCCCTGTCAGTCATGTCTCTTTCGAGACATGATCGCCCAAGCGTGTACGTATGACACTTAACTGACTGAACTTGGGCTACAAACGAGAAAAAAAAAGTAACTTCAAAATTTAATAAGGCAATGTTTTTAAATGTCGTCCAGATCACTAGCTTAATCTGGTAATCTTTCTTTGAATACAGAATGTACAATGCTTACCCCGGCGTTGAGACTGTTAATGTTATTTTTTATACGTTGACAGTAGTAACGTCCAAATCTTGAGGCGTACCCATCTCGTCCACACGGGAATCGGTTTTCGATGCAGGTGTAAAAATTACAATCTCCATCTGTACTTTTTTGAAGACATTCACTCAGAACATCTGAAATGAAAATCAAATTACTTCATTAATAGGATCTGCTAATTTATAAACAAAAAAAAAATTAGCAAGTTTAGCTTACTTTGGCACAAGTGTGGTCTTAATTGAGATTCATTTTTTTAAACTGAATTAGTCTTTGAATCTATACTTTTGGTAATTTCTTTTAATAAATTGAATTGGTCACGCTAATTATCAATTATTATTGGTTCTGGGTCACTAATATAACAAATAAAACCATATAGTAAATTTAAATTAGTCTGACACAAAGCCTTAGTTAATAGGCTTTAGCCTTAACCACGGAAGGAGTCGTTGGGGCACTAACATGCGGAGCTGTCCACCATTCTTTTCTATCTGTCGTTGTCAACTACCAGAACCTGGGTCTCCGTGAATGGTTTCTTGGTGTGCTTATCCTGTGGCGTGTCGTATTTTAAACTAGCGGAGCCAATTCCTCTCTAAGTTAGACCACAGCCGATGTTCTCCAACTATGTGGTTCACCTTGGTCGAGAACATGTGATTGTTGTAGTTCGCCTAAAGAACGCTTCTGTCCTGGCCAGTGCTTTCACGTCGAGAAAGTTCTTTGCCCAGGGGGTACTGTTAACACTAGCTCCTCACGTGAATTTAGCCAGCCAGCTGAAATGGTTTTACCAAGGCATGGCAATTTGGAGCCATCGCGTGAGGGATTTAGGAGAAGGTCAAGAACTAGTGATGCTCATCCACCCAAAGGTGCAGCGTGTCTGTTATTAAAGATACACCCTCTATCCAGCACCCCTGAGTCGTAGTTGTAGAGAATCAAATAAGTCGATTAGGACCAATTTTCATCACTACTTAAATAAACTGGTACAAAAGAAAATAGGGGTTATTTTGTAATAATCGTTGTAGATTACCATTCTTTATTGCTTCCTTAAGCTGCCGCATTTGTCAGTATTGACAAATATTGACTTATTAGCATATTTTTAGAAAAGGGGTTCTGTTTATAATATTGATACAGTGTAGAATCGATCCCTGACTTTTATAGAGGTATCGGTAATTAACTGTTTGCATACAAATACCATATTAGAAACTGTGCTTTCGTCATTCATACCTGCATACAGAAACTGACTTTCTTATTTTGCAAAAAGATTTCTTTTAAATCAAGGACAGATATATAAATCTACATGTATAAGGTTTGTTTTGTTTTATGGTAATGTTTTAAACAAGTAATTCTTTGGTAAAAGAGAATTTTTTGTTTTTTTTACAAAAGATCTTTTGTCATTAAAGAACAAACTGATTTATACACTTTTAAATTAGAATCAAACTTTTACTTAAAAAACTAATATTTACATAAATTAACACTTCTATGTGCTGTGTTCCATGCGGGCTTTTAAGCTTGCTACTGCGGAAGCCTAATTGGACCTCTGGCCCAAAATTAAAAGGAACTTAGATCACAGTGATTATAATTTTGAAGAAATAAACTGTCATTTCTCAATTAAATCTATCGAACTTCAAAACCTCACTTTAACACTGATTCGGGATATAAGTCCAATTTCGGCCCAAAACACCGATTTCGTCTGGAAGTCCGATTTCGGCTAAAACTCCAAATCGAGCCAAAATTCCAATTTAGGCCGAAAATTGAACACTTCAAATCAAACTTGTTATCGAGAGAAAACTTTGACCATTGTATTTTCCGGATATCTTCTTAGGGGTAGATTAATCTCGTTTCGCTTCAGATGTTTAGGGAATCGAACTTTTCTGAAACGGAGAACGAACTCACGTCTTTTAAAAAGCCAGAAATACTGTTTGTTAACCAACGCTTGAAACTGTTAGTGTTAGGCAATTATTCTAATAATCCGGTAGCGTCATTTTAGTTTTAAACCAAATATCTGCACTCCGGTGATGGAATTTTTTAATATAATTTCTTTTTTAATCAAAGGTTCCAGGGAGATGCTAATCTATCTGCTAATCCCATTGAGTGGGTTGTTAGCGCCTTCCGTTCAATTGTCTTTGCCTCTTGTATTCGTTCTTTGGTAAAATTTCGAATTTATATTTTTTTTTCATTTCATTCCCAGCAAGGCAATAAAGGGACTAAGACTCAAAAAGTTATTGAGAATATGATAAAAATATACTATTAAAGACATGAAACAATAGAACAAGTATTAAGACGACAAAACATAACGATTGACATTGTAATTAAATTTTTAAAGATCAAAGTTGACTAGAAAGCAAGAGAATTTAGCAAGCGATAAGTGTAATAGAAGAAATTGTTAGAATAGAACTTAGTTACATCTATCCATTTCAACTGTAAAACGATGAGACCTTGCCGCCTATCTAGTACTACGCTGAAATTCATTATGTCTACGTATTATAAAAGAAAGTTCATCAGAACAATTACCATTAAAAGACAGAAGGAAACTACGTTACGGCGATAGGAAAATGCCTGAAGCCGAGATGTCAGGTTAGGATCAATAACATCGCATATTCTTCTTTGAATTTTATCAAGAATCTATATATTTACACTTATAATTATTAGGCCATCCAGTGTTTTTAAAAAAATGATGTATTTTATACTATTTTTTTAGTATTTATTGCCAAGTGAATAATTGTAAATGAAAATAGAATGGTTCTTTTGTTAATACTACACAATAACATGCTCGTCAAAAACGAATTTATAAATATTTAATAATTACATATATTGCAGTTTCATCAATGATGTGGTTTCCGGCTCTTTTCCAATCTTGTAACTCTTTTTTTTTTTTTTTTTTCCCCCAATTGGAGTAGATAGACTAAACTATCGCCCGGTTCACACCCACCCACGTCTATTGAACAGGTGAAGACTCATCCCTTGTTCCCTGTTTAGGATGCGGTTTCCAGCTTTCTCTTTTCCAATCTTTTCACTCTTACGTAGCCCCCTGCACATCAGTGGCGTTACCGCCTTGCTCGGGGTGATATGATTAAAAAAAAACATGAAGAAAATTTAGACTGGTTCGGACGAGTTCATCTCCGCTTCCTTGCCTTGTAAAATTTTGTTAAGTAATAATAAAAGAACCATTCTATTTTCATTTAGAATTATCCACTTGGCAATAAATGCTAAACATAGTATAAATGCATAATTTCTTTAAAAAAAAAAAACTGGAGACGAATAAGTATGTAAGATAGATTCTGGTGAGAAAAATTGTCTAGCTCGACACAGTGAACCAACTTTCCCAGCTGTACACTTGGCAGTTGGTCCAATATACTCTTTCTATCTCATATCCATGTAAAACGTTAGAATGGTAAATTTTCATGTTTGGCATCTGGAAGATTGATTTAAAACAATGTATCATATAAATTTATGTCTCTGTGTGTCAATTCTAGGCTAAACTTTGTAATTGAAGAAAGTGTAAATAAATGTTTATTCATTTGCTTTACCCGCTGCCTCTAAATTAACTTTTCTTAAGTGACTTTATAACAAACTGTCAACATTCTTTTATTGCGGTTTTCTTGAACATGTCTCTGTTCTAGTTGTGTCAAATATTTGATAAATGATTTGGTTTTTCGGCTTTTAAGATCCCCGCAAAATAATAGCCTTCTGTTAGCATGTACAATAATGACTTGACACGTAGTTAATAAAGGAAGTTTTCATTGTAAAATTTTTTATATATGTGGTTCTTGTCTACCACTGGATTAAGAAGAAAAATTACTGTTGCCTCTGAATTAAACGGAGTGGGGTCCAAATAAATCTTAGATACGCTTATTAAAATTTAGAGACACTGAGCTGTCTGAAATATCCTCCGCCGATTTGCTGAAAACTAAATATGATTTTTTTTTATTATAAAACTGCAAACGTAACGTTATACAATGGTAGTAAAAAATGAGGTCAGTCAAGTGCTATACGTGATACACGCTTGGGCGATCATGTCTCTTTCGAGACATGACTAACTGGGCAGAAGATTATCCCTCAGTAGGTTGGCATTACTTTCTGCGGTAGGCTGGTTGCCAGCCAAGGCTACAGAACCCAATCTGTCCTGCTATTTAACGGGAGAGAAGAGACGGATTAATACCTTTCCCAAAGGTATTTGTGCCTAAGTGAATACAACGAATTTAACTGAATTTCAAACGACTCCCCGATTTCTTGTTCCGAGTCGATATCCACTGCACCACAACGAATATTCTAAAAAAAAAAAAAGAGGTACCGATTTTTAAATATTGCTAAGCGTGAAACAACGATTTCAATGGGTAAATAAAACAAAAACGTCATTTTTATGTACATTAAAAAGCTTCTTTAAAATAACTTAAAATAGAGGAATTTTATACAAAAAAGAAATTGAATATACAAGTAATACAGGCGTGTGTGTATGTGTTTTTAAAATTCAAACAACGAGGCCGATGTGTTGTTATTGTGTTTTTCCTACTTTCGAATAAGATGTTGAACATTGAAATCAAAATTGTGATATTTATTAAATGAAATATCTTTTTACATAGGAAACGATATCATGAACTGTGTATAAAATATTTAATATGCATACAAATATATAATATGCGTAACAGTTATTTAATATATGTATAGAATATTGAATATGCGTATAAAACAACAACGCATATAAATATTTGATGCATGCAATTTCCGCCCAGCAGTTATACGTGATGTTACTTTGTATTGATTCCAATCCCAGCACTATATAACGCCAAGACTTAACCAACAAAACCTCGTCTATCAAACTGACAACACGAAATTCTTGATAATAAATGAGTCAGTAGAAAATTATTGAAAAAAGCAGAAAAAATACTGAACAGTTTATCCATAATTTTCGATTCCGATGTACATCTTATTCGAAAACTAAGAAAAATACAATAAAATATTAAACACATTTATCCACTGGGCCAAAAATGCGTTAGTTGGATCCAGTGAATTGACCCAAACAGTTATGAGTTCAATACCTGGCGACAGTAGTGGCGAACAAAAACTTAGAGTTGAGTTAAATGGAGTTAACTAAGATAAACGAAAGTGGCATGACTTATGGAACGAGAACAATCTGCCCAAGTGATCGAAATAAAGGGTTCGGTTCAAAATTCCATTCATCTGAAGAAGTTCGGAGCGTACAACGGCCGAAAAGTCGGGAATATGAAAAAGGTGAGTCCAAACAAAATAAAGAATGTAAATACCTCATCTCAGAAATATAGCAAATATTCCAATCTGATTCCAGTTCAGAAAGCCACGATTTACGAAAACCGTCCAAACGCTACAGAGAGATGGCGAAAAAACAAAATGAAGGTATTTTCAGGAAGAAAATAGACCTAAAGCGCTGTGACAAAACGAAAAGAAAATGATATGACAGCAATGCTTCAGCAAGCAGCAGTAAGAAAATGATGAAGCGTGACAGTAGCAGGCACGATATAAGAGCATTTAATTCGTTATTCAGGCTTGTCCTACGCATGGTCAGTACAACTGACTCTTGCCCCAATATACATCCTCAATCTTTTATATAGCCCCCACCCACTCTATTACATCCCAATTTTCATAAGATAGTGTTCATATAAATAACAAATTTTATTGTAATTTAATTATGTACATTAATGGAACATATGCAAAATATATGAACAATTCAACTAGAAAAATTGAAAATAATTATCTAAATTTTGGAAATAAGTATATCTATAAAAATTAGAGACAAAAAAAGTATCTAAATATTGAAAATAAATATTTAAATATTGAAAACTAGCATTATAGCCCGGCGTTGTTCGGGTGTAATGAAAGCTTTAAAACTAATACATGATCCTGGAGCTCAGACTCTTTGGACGTTGGAACAAAAACTAAAAAGCAATAGTTGTTTCCAGTTAAAGTGAAATTATAGACTGAAAGAAAAATGAATGAATGTAAGGCAAATTTTGATTTCCTGGTATCGATATCAAATAAGTTTTTTTTTGTCATAAACTGAATTTTGAAGGCTAAATAAGTCCTCTGAGTAAATGGTATCATGGCTGAGACTAAGAACTACAATTATACCTACTTAGAGCCAAACCCGAAGCAAAAACTAAAATAAAAGGGCTGAAAAAAATACAGACATACAGGCAGATAAACACACAAACATCTTGCCTTTTATATATATATATATATATTATCGATTTTCTGTACTATTGTAAGAACTGCAACCTTGAAACTTCTGAATATCGTTTCTTATGTTTTTGTCTATGAGTGTATCAAATTTGATTAAAATCGGACCACTTTTTCTATAACCCGATTTTTTCGATTAGCGATTTTCGATATTTATCGGGGGTATCTCGACACAAAACTTAGCTAAGAAGACTCGCAGACGCTTATAGTACAACTTTGTAAATTTTCAAGAAAATCGGTTCAGCCGTTTCGGAGTCTATAGGTAACAGACATACAGACAAAGTTCCATTTATAAATAAGTTTAGATAGATTTAGTTAAGTTTATGAATAATGAAAATAGGTATCTAAATACAAATTAGAGACAAATAACTATCTAAATCTTGAAAATATGCGTCTACACAAATATGGAAAATAAGTGTCTAAATATTGGAAATATGTATATAAATGTTGGAAATAGGCATCGAAATTCAAATTAGAGACAAATAAGTAACTAAATACATGTCATAATCGATCATTTCATCTTAAATAAAACAATGTTTTGCGGCAATTTTTAACATCAACTGGAGATTTTTTTGTTAAAAAAATTCAAAACTTTTCAACATTATGGATGAAAAATAGTGAATTTTACATAGTGTGTTTTTTTCCGAGATTTAGCATGAGCGAAACAAATTCACGTATTTGGACAAAAAAGACGACATAATGACGACAAAATCCGCGAAAATGTTTCATCCTTTGATACTCAGTTGTATGCTAAGTTTGATTCGTAGTTTGTAGCGTATATAAATGTAAGCAGAAAAATTTTTTTTAATAAAATAGCGAGGGTAAAAAAGAACTGCCGGAGCCCTCAACCATGCTTACAACTTCCTTTAGTCGGGGAATTCAGGAGTAGGACGTACCAGCCTACGGGACAATAGCCTAATGGTTTAAAGTGTTTGTTCAAGAATTTGGTGGTATAGTAATTTTGTGTTCAATTCCTGGGAATGGTGGTAAAGTTTAGAAACTGGGTGAGCAATTACTAAGCGATAGTAGTACGGACAAGACGAGACATCCGTAGACATGATCAGAGGAACGAAAACAATATACCGCCGTAGATTAAATAAAGGATTTACCCAGAAAAAAATCACCTGAAGACAGACCAATGGGTATAACAGTTGAAACGTTGTGATAATAACAACAAAGATAAAGACATTAGTTTGCCTGAAAGTAATGTAAATAATAAAACCAAATGGGTTAAAATAATAGTTCAAATGAATAATGAAGAATCATTTCTTATCTGATAATAATACGAGGGTCATTCAATAAATAAGGTGAATTTTTCGATATGAGAACTTCTAATACAGATAGCAGCTAACATTTTTTTAAATCTTTTTTCTTTACTTCTTTTTCAAAGGGATTAAACTTTTTTTTTTTTTTTTTTTTTTTTTTGCAGATTGAAAAAAAACTTTGAGAGTTTTGGAGATTAACAAAAAGCATGCTCCAGGATTGAACAGAAGTCAGTTATCAAGTTTTTAGTTGCTGAAGGGTGCAAATCAGTTGAAATTCATAGGAAAATGTCAACTGTGTATGGTGCCACATGTTTCAGCCAAAAAATGTCTACAAGTGGGCTAAATTGTTTAAAGAAGGACAGAGCAGTGTTGAGGATGAACACAGGCCTGAGGGGATCGAATCAGTCAATGACCTCATTTTTCAGTCTGACAGATGTGTGACAGTGGATGACACTGCAAGGACTTTGAGCCTATCAGTTGAGACAGCACACCAAATCGAAGGTCAGCTGCCGGTGGGTGCCAAAGATACTTACAGCAGCCCAAACTGTGCAAACCATCAACGAGCTAGGCTGGGAACTGCTCCCTTTCAGCCCAGACCTGGCCCCTTAAGACTTTCACCTGTTTGATCTCTTGAAAGCGTTTACGAGAGGCACGAAGTTTGAAAGCGACGATGAAGTCAAAAGTGTTGTGAGCGATTGGCTGAGACATCAGTCCAAAGATTTTTACGCTAAGGGAATACGAAAGCTTGTGCACAGATGGGAAAAGTGTGTAACACTACTGGGAGACTACGTTGAGATATAAAAAGTATTAGAAGCCATTATACCGAAAAAATCACCTTATTTATTGAATGACCCTCGTAATAAGATGTACAGTATCAGATTTAATTTATGTATGTACGGTAGGATAAAATAGATAGCGGATCGAATTGTGGAATCGGAGAACCGAGTTCGAATTCCTGTGTAGTTCATTACATCCATTTACGTGCTAATACTCTTTGGAAAGGCATGAATCCGTCCATTCTTGCCCTTCAGCTATGATATAGGTAAATAGGACAGATTGTGTCTTATCTAAAAGAAGGAAAAACTGATTCCAAAACTAGCCGTCAGGCTATCTTGCCAAGAAAACACCGCTGTCCCTACGATTCTAACAGGTTTCGTGTCTTGAATTTCAGACAATCAAGAAGGCCAGAGAGCACATCTAACGAAATGCGGTAATTATTTCTTTTAATAACTATTGGAATTATTTTAATCTTTTTCAGAATTTCAAAGAATGGAGACGACCGAAGAAGATATCGGCTGAAACGTTGGTGATAAAATCAACAAAGGAAGGGATTATTAGTCTTAAAAGTTTTTGAAAAAAGATAACTCATTTGAAAAAAAAAAAAGCTCCAAAAAGCACATCTTCGAATTGTGATAACGCAAACAGCAAATGTATCAACTCAAGTCCAAATAATATGCTGATTTTCTAACCACCGTTTAGATGTGGTACAAGGCCGAAAGTATAGGGGTACCCAGTGAGGATCGATCTCACTACTAAGTTGTAACAGGTTCTAGCGAGATAAGCTTGCTAACCCTTACATCACGTCGGGGTGCCACCACCACCACCACCACTCCAAATAATATGTGGTATAATGGCAGTGATTCACCACGGTATTCTAAACAATATATTATCAACAGACGATAGATTTATAAAAGGTCGCAAGAAAAACAAAAGGAATAAAAGTTAAAAATAATTTTCTGGTTATGAAAACATTTTTTGTATTTATATTACTAGAATTTATTGAGTTCAAAACAAATTCTTCTGCTGTCAGTTCAAACTGAAGCCTACTTTGAATTTGATATATCTAAACTATAATAATTTTTGAAAGCGAAAATTTCACTGAAAATATATTGGATTATTTCTAAGATTTCGTCTGCGATCAAGCAAATATGAAGAGACAAGGCATATAAAAGAAGAAAATCCAAAGAAGGCTCTGCAATACAATCCGTCTTGATCTGGCATCTCAACTTCAGTTACTTTCTCACTGACATGACGTGGCTTCTCTCTGTCTTTCTTAGAAATATTTTCATGGTAACTACTCTGATGAGCTTTTCAGCTGGCGACTCGTTCACGTGTATTTAAGCGTGCAACTAGATTGGCATCTAGGTCCCACATTTTACCGTTGAAATTATTAAATGCTCGAACAGTTTCTTTTCTCGCACTTCCCGACTGTGGAACTCCCTTCCCTTTACTCACTTCTCTGATAGCTACAATCTCTATAAAAAAAATGCAACGTCAATTGCCATCTTCTATCTTCTTGAATTCCATTCATCTTCTATCCTTTCTTACCCACTGTACCCAGTCTTTTCTCTCACTTCCCGCCTGTGGAACTCCCTTCCATTTACTCGCTTCTCTGATAGTTACAATCTCCAAAAATTTAACTGCAACGTCAATTGCCATCTTCTATCTTCTTGAATTCCATTCATCTTCTATCCTTTCTTACCCACTGTACCCAGTCTTTTCTCTCACTTCCCGCCTGTGGAACTCCCTTCCATTTACTCGCTTCTCTGATAGTTACAATCTCCAAAAATTTAACTGCAACGTCAATTGCCATCTTCTATCTTCTTGAATTCCATTCATCTTCTATCCTTTCTTACCCACTGTACCCAGTCTTTTCTATCACTTCCCGCCTGTGGAACTCCCTTCCATTTACTCGCTTCTCTGATAGTTACAATCTCCAAAAATTTAACTGCAACGTCAATTGCCATCTTCTATCTTCTTGAATTCCATTCATCTTCTATCCTTTCTTACCCACTGTACCCAGTCTTTTCTCTCACTTCCCGCCTGTGGAACTCCCTTCCATTTACTCGCTTCTCTGATAGTTACAATCTCCAAAAATTTAACTGCAACGTCAATTGCCATCTTCTATCTTCTTGAATTCCATTCATCTTCTATCCTTTCTTACCCACTGTACCCAGTCTTTTCTCTCACTTCCCGCCTGTGGAACTCCCTTCCATTTACTCGCTTCTCTGATAGTTACAATCTCCAAAAATTTAACTGCAACGTCAATTGCCATCTTCTATCTTCTTGAATTCCATTCATCTTCTATCCTTTCTTACCCACTGTACCCAGTCTTTTCTCTCACTTCCCGCCTGTGGAACTCCCTTCCATTTACTCGCTTCTCTGATAGTTACAATCTCCAAAAATTTAACTGCAACGTCAATTGCCATCTTCTATCTTCTTGAATTCCATTCATCTTCTATCCTTTCTTACCCACTGTACCCAGTCTTTTCTCTCACTTCCCGCCTGTGGAACTCCCTTCCATTTACTCGCTTCTCTGATAGTTACAATCTCCAAAAATTTAACTGCAACGTCAATTGCCATCTTCTATCTTCTTGAATTCCATTCATCTTCTATCCTTTCTTACCCACTGTACCCAGTCTTTTCTCTCACTTCCCGCCTGTGGAACTCCCTTCCATTTACTCGCTTCTCTGATAGTTACAATCTCCAAAAATTTATCTGCAACGTCAATTGCCATCTTCTATCTTCTTGAATTCCATTCATCTTCTATCCTTTCTTACCCACTGTACCCAGTCTTTTCTCTCACTTCCCGCCTGTGGAACTCCCTTCCATTTACTCGCTTCTCTGATAGTTACAATCTCCAAAAATTTAACTGCAACGTCAATTGCCATCTTCTATCTTCTTGAATTCCATTCATCTTCTATCCTTTCTTACCCACTGTACCCAGTCTTTTCTCTCACTTCCCGCCTGTGGAACTCCCTTCCATTTACTCGCTTCTCTGATAGTTACAATCTCCAAAAATTTAACTGCAACGTCAATTGCCATCTTCTATCTTCTTGAATTCCATTCATCTTCTATCCTTTCTTACCCACTGTACCCAGTCTTTTCTCTCACTTCCCGCCTGTGGAACTCCCTTCCATTTACTCGCTTCTCTGATAGTTACAATCTCCAAAAATTTAACTGCAACGTCAATTGGCATCTTCTATCTTCTTGAATCCCATTCATCTTTTATCTTTTTTTCAGGACCCACTGTACTCAGATTTTTCTCTCACTGTAACCCCCTATGCCCCAGTGGCATTCCCGCCTTGCTTCGGGTGAAATGATTAAATTTAAAAATGTATAAAAAGAAGGATTATGCGTGACAAATGTTTATGTTGGTTGCACTTTCAAACAGAAGTTCTCTTCACCAAAACAACGACTTTAATCCAGGTTCAGATGTTAACTGCAGAAAAGGCGAAAACAAAAATTGAGGTTTTTTTTTTCCATAAAAAAAAAAAACAAAAAAAAAAAAACAACAAACTTGGAGAAAAACCTTCAACAAAGCTTCTGAAAATGTTATTTGTTGATATAAATATTAAATTTATTTGAGAAAATGAATTTTTATTTTTCTTCCTTTTTGGTAATTTATGTGTTCAGTTTGAATTGTCCAAACATATTTCATTTATTGATGACTGAATAATCGAGAAAATTTAAGGCGTCTCCAAGAAGGGAAATCGCGACAAAGAATGAACAGATTTTGTCCTCAATCTTATATACGTGCGGGATACTTACTTTAACCTCGGCCTTGCGTCATGTTTCGTTCGAGGGATCGGGTACGTACGGATAAATACCAAAGTGTATTAACTTAAGTATTTAATATACTCAGTAAGGTTATGACTTTTTGAATTTTAGTAAAATAATTAATTTCCTGTATCATAATTCGATGAACTTTTGCTAAAAAAAAAAGAAAGAAAAAAAAGGAATGAAGAAGGGTTAATCTTTTTCAAAAATATCATCCCCAAAACGAAATTTCATAAATCGTATATAAGTATAGTAGTACTATGACTTTCTAGAACCTTCTAGAACTTCCAGGAGTTTTCTAGAATTTTATGGAACCTTTTACAACTTGTTTTTCTTTATTTGTAAGTTTGTATCTTATGCTATAGCAGCAAACTGTTAAATACGAATAGTAATTCCGTATTTTTAATACAGAATTGCTATACGTCATTAGCAAATTGTAAAATAAAGCTCCGGAAATATTTTGATTGTTTATTGTGTATTTAGTAAAATCGAATTTTCGGTTTGGGGTGACAGTTTTTAAGAACTAAAACAAATTAATGCTTTTTTTTATTATTACTTTTGAGTTTTGAACAAAAATTCATCGAATTTATGCCACAGGAATATAGTTACAAAAAATAGTTATAGTGCTAGCTAATGCTTTAGGGTGCCCATTCCACCCCCACAAGCAGCATGGCACTGAGAGGAGGAAGGTCTGAATTTGACTCTTTATGCGTGAGGCGTCCCTGCGGCGGAGTGATGGACGAGCTGAGCAACTGAAGCTGCCAACCGAATGTGAACGTGAGATTTTCTCTTTAAACTCGGTCAAGCACCAACATTTCGTTCGAGTGGCTATACGGGATAATGATCAAACCATATTTACATAATATTTGCATGTACACAAGTTGACAGGCAACAGCCTTCATAAGTATTTAATTTTCACGCGCGCTCGAGAGTGTGCGCACACACACACAACTTTAACAGTATATATACTTGCTTTCATATTTTGAATTTGCCTATCTTAAAAAGTTTTACAAACTTTAATTTCCCCATATTCTAAGCTTTTCATGTTTAATTGGTTTTCTTTAATTCTTTTCTTTTGATTTTAGCAGAAATCTCTTGACTGGACTTTCACTACCATTTTTTTTTTCAATTGGAGTAAATAGATCTATCTATCTATCATCCGGTTCACACTCCACCCACGTCTATTGATCAGGTTAAGAGGCTCATCACTTGTTCCCTGTTTAGGATGTGGTTTCCAGCTTTGTCTTTTCCAATCTTTTCACTATTACGTAGCCCCCTGCACATCAGTGACATTACCGCCTTGCTCGGGGTGATATGATTAATATATATATATATATTTAAACATTTCACCCCAAGCAAAGCATTTCATTGCCACTATTGCGCATGGGGCTACATAGGGGAAGGTGAAGAGGAGGAGTGGTTAGGTGTAGGAAATGTCAGAAGAAAGGTGATAGATGGGTAAGGATACAGAGGATGAGGTTTGGGCAGATGGGAAGAGTGTTTGAAAGAATGGGAGCGAGTTAGTGTGTTAGATGTCTATTTAAACTCTTGGAGATTGTAGCCGTCGGGGAAGCAATCGTGTGGAAGAGAATTCCACAGTCGAGAAATGTGAGAAAAGAAACTGTTGGAGTAGAAGTTGCGGTTGCATTTTATCGGTTTCACTGTAAAGGGTGGGATCTAGCTGCTACTCTAGTTTCTCGTGCAAATTCGTATCTAGGGGGCAGCAGTGACCTAAAATCATTGGAGCAGAAGCCGTGAAAGTATTTATAGAAGAGACACAGGGAAGCCACGTCGCGCCGGTGAGAGAGAGACTGCAGGCGGTCTGCCAAGTTGGTATCGATCACATTACAGACCCTCCGCTGTACCTTGTCGAGAATCCTGAGGAGAATAGCAGGAGCACCCGACCAGATGTGGCAGCAGTATTCAATGCACGGGCGGATGGTAGATTTATAAATGTACAAGATAGATTCAGACGGAAAAACTTCCGGGCCCTGCACAGAGAACCGACTTTCATAGCAGCGGATTTAGCAATGGATTCGATATAGTCATTCCATTTGAGGTCCGCTGTAAGTGTGAGACCAAGGAGGTGTAGTATTTTACTCTCTGGGAGGCAAGCCTGGTCCATGCTAATGAGAGATTTATATATTTTATATAAACTTTAAGCTTTAGTGGAGTGATTTTCTGTTTTCTTCTCGACGGTTTAGAATTCTGAGTTGTCTTTTTCTTAGATTGATTGTCACCCAGGGATAGGAAGTCCATTCTGCTATACTTTAAAAAAGAAAAAAAAGTAGAGCAGATTGGGCTTCCTATAGAAACTCGTTGATGGGAGAAGAGGCGAATCAAGATTTCCAAAATAAGTCCATATATTTATTATTTCAGGTCACTAAGTTCTACTGGTACTAATAACACCTACCGCATCGGAGATTAATCCGGATCACCTGCTAGGCTTTTCTGGCGAGGATGGTAGCTAGACACCCAGCAGAATCGAAAACGAAGTGCGGATGAAACTTCTGGTATAGTCAACGGCTATCTGACACAATAAAGTAAACTGGGCGGTGATCATCCTGTGCGGTGATGAGATGGCATCGCTGGGCGGAGGGCTTCCGAGACTGAAGTGAACAACTAAGGAGCAGAGGGTTCCCACGATGGAAAGAACGGCCCCTAAGCCATCACCATGGCGAGCTTTCAAGTTGAAAGGCCATCGACTGTTGACCTAGGGAAGAATGGCCTCCGCTACACGGCTTTCAACTTGGGTAGGGAACTGGTTAGGCGCTCACCTGAGCAGGAAACATGATGATGATGATGATGCATTTTATTTTTAATTGTTACTTATTGTTATCAAGCACTATTACATCATGATTCGCCACAGCTTCCTTTTCTGTTTTTAACTGTGAATTGCTATGAATTTTTGGTAAAGATAGTGGAGTAGTTTTCTGTTTATTTCTCGACGGTTTAGAATTCTGAGTTGTCTTTCTCTTAGATTGGTTGTCACCTAGGGATAGGAAGTCCAGTCTGCTCTACTTTATTTTTTTTTTAAACTTATAGAAGCTCGTTGGTGTGAGAAGAGGCGAATTCATACCTTTCACAAGGGTGAAAGGTATGAATTGAAAGTGAAAGCAACAAACTCGGATTTGAACTCGGCTCCCCAATCACACTTTTCCCCATCGATATTCTTTGTACACGTGCATATTCCGTAAAAACAACGAATATGATAAAAATTCACAACCGTAACAGATTATCGTTTAAACAAGGCTTTCACGCCAAATAAATAACCGAATCAATAATTTTTCATTTCGAGATATCTTTTTTTTCTAAATGAGATCTTTGGAGGAATGTTTTTTATCATTTCACGCCAAGCAAGTCGAGACCGCCACCAGTGTGCAGGGGAAGTGAGAGAAAATAAAAAAGCAGGGTACAGGGAATGTCGATGAAAGGATTAAAGATGGTTGGTAGATAGAAGATGGCAATTGATATTGCATTTAGATTTTTGAAAATTGTAACTATCAGGGAAGCAAACAAATGGAATGAAATTCCGAAGCCGGGAAGTGCGAGAAAAGAAACTGTTGGAGTAGAAGTGCCGTTTGCATTTAACCAGTTCAACAGCAAACAGGTGAGACCTAGATGCCACTCTAGTAGCACGCATAAATTCATGTAGTCGGGGTACCAGGGGAAAAAGATCCTCCCAAAATGCTTTTAGAAAAGACAGAGGGAAGCCATATCACGTCGGTGAGAAAGTGACTGAAGTTAAGCTGTTAAAAGTTAGGATCGATTATATTACAAAATGCACCAAATCTGTCATTATCAGGATTCTAATATTGTTATTATTATTGCTCAGAATTTTTTTTTAATTGACACCATGTGATTCTACTCATGAAATTACATGAGACTCATCATAAAACTGGAAACGCACAAAACCTGCCATTAACAGAATCCAAATACTGTTATTAATATTGCTCAAAATTTATTCGTAATCTTATTTCGAATTTATTTATGAAGATTAGCATAAATCAGGTTTCATCTTTATATAACTTTGAGATAAAGTCAGTCAGTTAAGTGCCATATTTGATACACGCTTCGGCGATCATGTCTTGAAAGAGACTTGACTGACTGGGCAGATTACCCCGCAGTAGGTTGCCATTACTTTCTGCAGTAGACTGGTTGCCAGCCAAGGCTACAGAACCCAATCTGTCCTGTTATTTAACCCATAACTGGAGGAAAGAGACGGATTAATACCTTTCCCATAGGTATTTGCGCGTAAGTGAATGCAAGAAATTCAACTGGACTTCGAACTAGTTGAAACAGTATGGACATAAAAAACAAAAAAATAAAAAAAATAACACTGCATGTTGGTTAGCAGTTTCATACTTTGCAGGTGTTCTCGGTAACCTGTATAAGCTACGCTTAGTAAATCGCACTCCTCCCCCTCTTTCATTATATATATATATATATATATATATATATATATATATATATATATATATAATGTTAAGTTGTGATGATGGTTAGTGCCAAGATTGATTTTTTCAGTCGTTTACTGATATAAAGATGTAAACAAACAGACAAACAAACAGTTCTTGGAGTGTTCATGCATTTATGAGGAGGAATCTGTCTATATAAAAATAAAAGGACAATGCTTGGAAAATTGAAAAAAAAACTCATTTTTATTACTCTAGAGACACATATAAAAATCTACACATTCAATTAAAAAAAAACAAAAAAAAACCCTAAAAATCCTTGATAATGGCTAATATAACAACCGAAAGCGTTCGGATATATAGAATATTCATTATTCAAGCAGTTTTTACACACTTTATGTCCAGAAAAAACACTTATGCAAGAAAAATTTAATAAAAGCTTAATCACAGTAACTTGTCAGTCGTCTTTAATGAATTTTGTATAAAAGACGGTTTGCTGTTCAAATACACAATTTGCAATCATAGGTGCATTACAAAACTGAGTTTTGTAATATGTACCTGATGATTGGATCACGCATGAAAATCCGAGTCGTGCCATCGACGTAGGACCATATATATATATATATATAGCTCTGTTCATACTGCATTGTTTTAGCACTTTTTTATTAACACATGAGTACATGTGTACCCCATGCGTATATTTATTAATTCACATTATGTGTGTGTGTGTGTGTGTGTGTGTGTGTGTGTGTGTGTGTGTGTGTGTGTGTGTGTGTGTGTGAGAGAGAGAGAGATTGTGATAGCGCCAAGGATGGTGTTTTTCGGTGGTTTTACTGATAGAATGTATTAGCAAGCAGGTTTTTTTTATCGTAAAGTGTTCGATATCGGGATGTAGACAGAGCGTTAATAAGTTCAAAGGACTTCACTGTTATATATATATACTCGAGAAATTTTTTTAGATATTCTACATTACATGGGTAATACGTATTTCACAGCAAACTTGCTGCTCAGACCCAAATGATACAATGATATATATATAGTGTTTAATTGTAATGATGCTTAGTGCTAAATTGCTGGTTTTTTTTTTCAGATTTAGGCAAGCAGATATTTTGTCGTAAAGTGCTTGATATCAAGATAAGGGTCGAGCGTTAATAGAATTTATATTGAGAAGTTTGTTACTTATATGTCAGTCATGCCGAATAACACTGCTCAGTTAAGTGACAGTTCTCCACAGTAATTCTCCCTTTATATATATATATATATATATATATATATATATATATATAGTCATCCGCAGACAGATCTGTTTCGCTGTATCACAGCTCATCAGTACGGTTAGATTGCTTTTAACCCAGGATTGAAACCCGACCGAATTAACGTCAGTCGGCGATTCTACCTCTGAGCTATGGGCGCTCGGTAGAAGAAGGCAGACTTTTTAGCGTGTATATTATCATTATACACGTCCAATAGCTGAGAGTGTTCTAATTCATTGCTGAATGAACGATGCGTAGATGCCAGAGTAGCTACTGTTTTTCAGAGTCTACCATTCTTCCAGTGCTTTGAGTGCTCAATCAGGGTGTGAGAGCGTAATTATATATATATATATGAGACAATAAAAGTTTAGCAAAATATTATTACTAATGAAAAATATATGCAACGATATTAGTTTACTTTAATAAAAGTTGTTGCATATATAATTGTTCTTTCTGTTGATCTTTTTAGGCACTATACGAGAAAAACAACAATAATTAATAATAAAATAATTATAATAAAACAATTATAGATCAATTATTATTTTTTTTTCATTTCTCGGTGTAAGATGCTCAATAGTTGGTACATCAATATATTGCTGTCATTTTTAGACGGCAGATCGATATAAAATTTTACCCTCATTTTTTAAACGGGTCCGCTCGTTCATAATAAAATAGAGCAATTATAACAATAGATGTGACGAATAGAAATTTCATTCTTACCGAAGGTCTTATGAGGGATTAACTTCAATAAATAATAATAAAACAGAATAAAAGAATTATAACAATTTCCTGTAATAAGTTATGTGACTGATAAAAAAAATCCGTTCTTTTAGTAGATCTTATTACGTAGAATAAGAGATTTACCGCAATAACTAATAATAAAATAAAACAATGTTATGTGACGAACAGAAGATTCTTTCTTACGGTATATTAGCCACAATAAATGATTAAGAAGTTTAACTAATAATAAAAGTGAACAATTTATACAGCAATATGCAGTTTGTAACGGACAGAAGATGATTCTGTACTGTACTGGAAATTTTAGTAAGTTTAACATGAAATTTCTTTCGTTATTAAACCGAGAACGTTCATCTTTTCACTTAAAAGGAAACACATCATAAATTCTCATGAACTTTACATAATTATTAGACAAAAAATTCTAATTTTCACAGATAAGGTTCCTTAAGTCAAAACATTTTAAAGTTGGGGAGAAAAAAAGAGGTTACAGTCAAAATTAGCCGCCTCCCCAATTTCTCTTTTTTACAAATCGAGCAGAAAAAATATGTTTCAAGAGAAAGTAAAATAAAGTAATGTTTAAATTTAAAAAGAAAAAAAAAAAAAAAAAAAAAAAAAAAAAAAAAAAAAAAAGAAAGAAAAAAATTTTTTTCACGAAATAAAATAAATTCATTCACTTACCTTTTTGTGCTATTTGCTTAATATCGTCCGCGTCTCTCCGGTCGAATAAAAAACCATTGGAGAAAGTCAAGCAGAAAGTAATCACAGCTATAGCCGTCCACATGGTAGGTACTTTTTGTACGAAGCCTTGTTCTTGCTTTGAGTTTGAAAAGCTGCGACGGGAACGTGTTACAAAATGCTGCGAAAAACGGTGACTGCTGCAGGTCCCGTCACTGACTTAGCATTTTGTCCTCTTCGCCCACAGGAAAAGAAAAAAAAAGAAAAAAAAAAAAACAGCACGTGACGCCACGAAGTAGATGCACAGTGAGTGTCAAATTCCGAAAGTTGTGATGGGCGTTATTTCCTTAGTATGGAAACACATACAAATCTGGCCTTTCTACAAAACTAAAAAAAGACAACAGTGCAAGCTTTTATCTCATAAGATTGTTTACGCATTTGATAAAAATCCTCATCAATATTCCCATTTTATTACTTTTGTTTTAGCAAATCTGATTATTGTTGCTTTTTATCCCAACATTCCGGTCCAATGCACTCTATTCATCGTAATGACGACTATTGCTACTATCATCATCATTACTTTTTGTTGAGTCTGAGTTTTGTTTAACGGTCTGTGGGCTATTTAATGCCTAAAAGGTGGGGTTTTAACGTATATTTTTTAATGTTCGGTTACAGTTAGAAGACTGATTTAGTCAGATTTTAATTAATTTTTTTTAATTTTATTCTTTTTTATTTTAGAAAACTGAAAATGTCTAAGTTGAATTCTTTGCATTCACTTACGCACAAATACCTTTGGAAAAGGTATTAATCCATCTCTCTTCCTTCCAGTTATGGGTTAAATAATAAGACAGATTGGGTTCTATAGCCTTGTCTGGCAACCAGTCTACCGCAGTAAGCAATGGCAACCTATTGCGGGATAATCTTCTGATCAGTCAGTCATGTCTCTTTCAAGACATGATCACCCAAAACGTGTATTACGTATGGCACTTGATTAACTGATTGAAAATGTCTTCTAGTTTTGTATTCAAAAATATTTTGCTGAGAATATTTTTTTCCTTTCAAAAATGTGATATGGTAATAATTTTTTCTTCAAAAATGTATTGTTGGTAATATTTTTCCTTCAAAAATGTATATTTTTCTATAAAAGTCTATTTTTATGTATATATTTTTATATAAAGTGTATTTTTATACTTTCATAGTGTTTTGACACCAGTTTGGTGGTTAACTATTTTCCCATAGCTGGGACCCTAACAGGTGCTACCACTCCGGGTCAGGGTGGACCTGGGAACAACAGCAATTAAGAGGTGGTTCTATGCTCCTCACAACCTCCTAATCAGAGGCCTTGCTGCCGGATGCAGTTTACCGTCATGACCAGGACCGTTATTATTTTTTCTTCCTACACTCTGTGCTATTACACCCCTCATTTAATGATTACTATTTTTATTATTCCATCTTATTATTTTTTATTCAAACACTCTGAGGCGAAACGCTCTTCACAGTGGCGATTGTGGAACTCTGAAAGTGAGTGGGGACACTTAAGGGCCGAGATTTTTCTGAGGAGGAGGGGCCAAACTCAAGCAGCGTCTTCATTTTCATACTACACCACTATCGTATTGGCAACTTAGGAATGAGTTTGGGTATAATTATGTTACTTCACTAAATTAAACGGAATAACTTTTCCTTCATAATAGTAGAGTACTGATCTATTATATTTTCCACTCTCAAGCTGTTGAAACACAGGATAAGTTAATTTCAAAACAAAATCAAAGGGTTAATACTAGCAGAACTGTGTAATTTGTCTGTTCCGGGCTGACGGCCATATCACGTTGAATACACCGGTTCTTGTTCGATCACCGAAGTTAAGCAACGTTAAGCCTGGTCAGTACTTAGATGGGTGACCGCTTGGGAATACCAGGTGCTGTAAGCGTTTATTGACGGATGTGCGCTGAGGTGCAGTGGATATCGGCTCGGAAAGAGAAATCAGTGAGCCGAGTTCGAATTCCAGTTGAATACCCTGCATTCACTTAAGCATTTGTACCCTTGGGAAAGGTATTAATCCGTTCCTTCCCTCAAGTTATGGGTTAAATAACAGAGTAGGACTTGGGGACCCTGCCCTTAAAACAAATCCCAATGAATCTTAGTACTCGAAAAGAAAAAAATATTACTAGATACAAAACTTATATAAAAACAACAATAAATTGTTGAAAGAAAAAGGTATTACCAGCAATAAATAAATGAAATTTAGTTGCCAATAAATGACCCGCCGAGGTTGATATGCCATAAAAAAAAAACGAACCAATTGTCTGTTCTGACTTTTTCCTCTACAAAACTTTTTTGAAGCACAAAAAATAAATGCGAAAATAAAATAATGCCACGAAATCTAACAAAATGCCGTGGGCACCATAGCCGTACAAAAATCAGCTAAAAAATGAATTTTCGTTTTCGGCAAAGTCCGACCATACGATCAAGAAGCTACTTTGATAGACTAAACTATCGCCCGGTTCACACTCCACCCACGTCTATTGAACAGGTGAAGAGGCTCATCCCTTGTTCCCTGTTTAGAATGTGGTTTCCGGCTTTGTCTTTTCCAATCTTCTCACTTTTTTTTCTTTCTTTTTTTTTTTTTTTTCAATTGGAGTAAATAGACTAAACTATCGCCCGGTTCACACTCCACCCACATCTATTGAACAGGTGAAGAGGCTCATCCCTTGTTTCCTGTTTAGGATACGGTTTCCGGTTTTCTCTTTTTCAATCTTTTCACTCCTATGTAGCCCCCTGCACATCAGTGGCGTTACCGCCTTGCTCGGGGTGATATGATTAAAAAAAAATGAGAAAATAATTTAAATATAATTCTTCATGACCCTAAATGAAAAAGAAAACGCAGAGGGAAAAGTGCTGAAGATGAAATCTTATCAAAATCAGAGTTTGGAAAGCCCTGGTACAGAACTTACAGCCTTTAAGTTGAGCCGTGTTTGTGCAGCTGGAATCTTTTTCACGTGATTTGTTAACTGAAAAAAAAAGCTGTTCATGCAGCAAACTTATCTTTCAGGTCAATGTGGTCACCTCGACATGGTGTAATGATTAGCAAGCTTGTCCCGTTACACCAATTACGACTGAATAGTGAGTTTGATCCTCATTGGGTGCCCCATGCTTTCGACCTTGTGCCACATCTAAGCTACGCTTGGAAAATCGCCATCTTTCAGGTCATTGGTGGGGGTGGAGGAGATGGATCCTATTCTGACTTTGTGCAAATCGAGATAGTTTCTGTAAATATCAGTACGACTAAAGTTAACTTGTCACCGTAGGTGTTTCTAAGCCCAGTCGAGAAATAGCGAAGATTGGGTACCAGGCCACCACCCCAACTCTGTAAAAGAAAACCCTAAAATCTAATACTGCAAGAGTGTATTGACCCTGTGTGTTGGGATAAAAAGAAAGAATAAAAAGATGGAATAAAACTATCAATAGAATAATAGTAATAATGAAGAGTGTATTAACCTCCTAGAGTGTGAGAATATTCGGCGGACTTGAAGGAGACTACCACAACCTTAAAATTTTTTTTTTTCATTTTTTTTTTTTTTTTTTACTTTTTTCAGTGCAGTCTTATCGATTACACCCTAAACTTTCTGATTGAAAAAAAAAAAAAATTTAGAAAAATTTAGAAAAATTTCAATATTTCAACAATTTTAGGTGGGGGGGGGGGGGAGCTCACTTTTTCATACAACGTTATAGTAAATCGACCCTCCATTTTGGAACCACTCGCCGGTGCGACAACACCACCACCTGTAAATTGGTTGATTATCAATTTCTTTTTACTTTTTTCAGTGCAATCTTATCGATTACACCCTAAACTTTCTGATTGACAAAAAAAATTTGTAAAAATTTCAACATTTAAACAATTTGGAGGGGGGCTCAGTTTTTCATATAACCTTATAGTAAAATCGATCCTGTGCAATTAACTTTTTTGCTTGCGCATATTTAACAACTGAATCCTTTGCGAAAATTTTGAATAAAGCCATTCTTGGAGTTTCCGAGGAAGATGCCATCGTAAGAACTGAAGAAAACTTGAAAAAAACAAAAACAAGAGCAACAACTCGTCCCCCAAAAAACAAAACAAAGTGACCCCAAACACGAGTGGTTCCAAAATGGAGGATCGATTTACTATAATGTTGTATGAGAAAGTGAGCACCCGCTAAAATTGTTTAAATATTCAATTTTTTTCAAATCTTTTTTGATAATCGGAAACTTTATGTAATAACAGATAAGACTGTGATGAAAAAAGGAAAGAAAAAAAGTGAAAAAAGAACAAATTGAAAGGTGGTCGTAGTCTTCTTCAGGTCGGCCGAATATTCAAAAAAACTAAAAACTATAATAATAAGATGAAACAAAACTTGTAATAATAATAATAATAATAATAATAATAATAATAATAATAATGAAGAGCCAAAAGCGATTCTACAGGGGTGGGGCCGAATTTTGTCTGGCCTCTCGGCTGGCCTCCACCACTTTTATAATTTTCAAAAAATAACCATGAATTACCTGCGTTTAACTCACTGATGCTATGAGTAATTAACTCTACTCAAAAAGAATTTTTTTTATAATCATTTCGCCCCAAGCAAGGCAGTACTGCCACTGGTGCGCAGGGGGTTACATAAGAGGAGTGTGATGAGAAAGAAGGGTATCAGAGAATGGGTAAGAGAAGGATGAGAACTCTGGTGGGAAGATAGCTGCATGAGAGTAGAATTAAAAAGGGAAAATAACATGATACAAGAGTTGTCAGGGAAAAGATGCAAGTCAAGGGGGATAAGAGATAGCAGTTGACATTGCATTTAAATTCTTGGAGATTGTGGCTGTCTGGGAAGCAAGTATACGGAAAGGAATTTCAATCTCTTTGTTTTTCTTTTGCATCCTCAATTTTTTGGGGTACACGGGAATCTATTGATTTTTTTTATCAAGGGGGACAGAATAACAAAAGATTACGAATCCCTGTTCTAAACTGACAAGTACCGTAACGACATCATTAATGTTCACGTTGATATCGTCAAACTTTAAAACTTTAAATTGTTAAGCATTTCTTAAAACATTAGACGTTTCAGTATTAATTACTTCATTCCCTTGTATAAGCCATCATCTTTTTATTGTAAGTGTCCTGTCTTTTCAGGATATAGGCATAGTTTCCACAGCCCCACTGCCGGTGCAACATTTAGCAATATTTGTTTTATTACTATCCACCCCCCCAATTCGCTGTTCTGCAATTAATTTCCAAAATAACCTCGTTATATAGGCAGCCCGTTGCCTTCTCCTGTAAAGGAAACCCTTCTTTGAACATCGTGAACTACAGAATTACAAAGAGCTGTACTAAATGACAGAAACTACATCACTTGACAACTACCAACAACAGCAACAATTAAAATAGGTAGTACATGCAACTTGAAGGGAAAAAAAAACGACATAAACAAAATTCTGATATTTCACACTACTTCATATAAAAAGGTTAAGAAGGAAAGCCCCATCAATACTGGAAAGAGCGTTAGCAGTGTGGTGATACCGACCGAGCAAAAGCGAGGGACCGGATGTTCGCATTTTCACGAACAAAAAGCAAATGACCAAAAGTCGTCCGTGCGCAGCCGGATTCGCGCAGATGTTCCGGTTGAAAAATAAAAGTTAATTAAATATTAAATTTCCAGTTCGCGAGCCTACGCGAATTTTATTTATCGGCCAATGGGAAGCCCAGAATCAAATACGGATATGAATTCCCAAATGATCTGCTGCGATCCAAAAAGTCGAAATAAAAAGCTGATACAGAAAGCATCGCCAGACAGACCGACGCAGGCCAACACACGCAGACTGACGAGAGAGAGAGAGAGAAAGAGAGAGAGAGAGAGAGAGAGAGAGAGAGAGAGAGAGAGAGGAGTGTAATCAGTATCTCCCTCGACCAAGTCAAGTGGCTTACTAGCCTATTCTCCCTTCCCTCTCCTCTTATCTTTCGCTGTCTCAAAACTACTTACTGACCTAAGGAGTAAATACATCAAAGACATTCCTTACTTACAACGCTCCCACATTCCTAAGCATTAATTCTCTTTTCAGCATTTTATTGCCATGAACATTTTAACGTCCGTTGGACCTATACTTCAAGTATTACTTTAATTGTAAAAACACTAATTGATATGTGTACATATAAAATGTTATTTTTCAACTCAATTTGCTTTTCTTGATTTATAATCATTTTATGAGTTATAGTGGGCTATCTACAGCAAGGCCAAATTCTGTTAATCTGCAACAATGTACAACTACCCTTCACTAGAACAGACTCCCACTATAAACTGGAAAAGAATGGATAACCCGCTATAGCAGCTACTGGACTTATAAACCCATTTTCTTGAGAAATTATTTAAAGAGAAAAACTTTGTAAACTTTAGCCGAAAGCGATACTAGATGAATGGCAAATTGTTCCTGATAGGAAACTGGATACCATTTTGTCTTCGATGTGTATAGTCAGTGTCAAGTTCTCCAAGCACTCCTTGCTTATTATGTGTCCCGGAAATTTCAGCTGTCTCTTTCAGATTTGCGTTGTGGTGTAATGGATATCGGCTCGGAACAAAAAATCGGGTAGCCGAGTTCGAATTCCAGTTGAATTCTTTGTATTCACTTACGCGCAAATATCCTTGGTAAAGGTATTAATCTGTCTCTTCCCTCCAGTTATATGTTAAATAACAGGACAGATTGGATTCTATAGCCTTGGCTGGCAAACAATCTACCGCAGAAAACAATGGCAACCTACTGCGGGATAATCTTCTGCCCAGTCAGTCATGTCTCTTTCGAGACATGATCGCCCAAGCGTGTACCACGTATAGCACTTAACTGACTGACTTTCGGATTATGAGTACAAGTGCCCTTTTTGTTTCTATTTGTTCTTAAGACTTTCTCCTTGTTCACATGTTCCGTCGATGTTATTCTGTAGGACTACATTTCTGTTGCCTGAAGTCTTCTCTTAATCTCTGGGAAAATTGTCCAGAATTCACCATCATTTAGGAAAAATTATGTTGTGGTGCAGTGGATATCGGCTTAAAATGAGAAATCGGGGAGCCGAGTTCAAATTATAGTTGAATTCGTTGTATTCACTTATGCACAAATACCCTTGGGAAAGGTATTAATCTGTCTCTTCCCTCCAGTTATGGGTTAAATAATAGGACAGATTGGATTTTATAGCTTTGGCTCGCATCCAATCTACTGCAGAAAGCAATGGCAACCTACTGCGGGATAATCTTCTGCCCAGTCAGTCATGTCTCTTTCGAGACATGATCGCCCAAGCGTGTTTCACGTATGGCACTTAACTGACTGACTGATATTATATAGCAGTCCAGCACTCTTTTCTTAATTTTTTAGCAAAATGTTATTAGCATATCCCGTGAGAGAGAGAGAGAGAGAGAGAGAGAGAGAGAGAGAGAGAGAGTTTAAAGCAGCGGACTCCAATTACAGGATCGTGGAGGATTTGATACCGGGCCGCACAAAAAGAATTGTGTTGTTTATTGCGCTTTGTTATGAGCCTAACCGACCGACCGACCCCCGGTTCATGGAAAAATTGTCTTCTATGACACCAGACCGTGATGTAAAAAGTTTGGCGACCACTGATTTGAAGAATTTTATCGAAAAAATACATGTTCGATAACACATGAATAATTGTAAAATTCATTCAAATACTTTTGAAAGTCCATTTCCTCTGTAGAACAGTCTGGTTTTTCTAGCATTGGTTGGAAACTAATCTAGGAAAAGGAAAACACTGAGTCCAGTACTAATTTAACGATATTCTAAAATAAAATAGTATTTGTGAGATTGACCGCTTCTATACAGAGGAATCCAGAGGAGGCTTAGCCGAAGGATAGCATCTCGTCTAGGGGGGAAGAATAATTAAAGGCCGACACAGCCTTAAGCAGGGTCTACGAGATATTTGTGGCTGGGCTCGGAATTTTCATTTTAATTGACCTTTTGTTGCATCCGCCTTGGGCATTCGCGCTAGTGGGGAGTTGGTAAATGCAAAAAGTAAAGTTGTTATTATACTGACTAGCAGTTCACTAGCAATGCATCTACTTCACGCAGAGTGCAAGTCTATATTTGTTGATATACTATTATTCCCAACGTCCGTTTTGGTGATTACTCACGCAATAGCTTTATTTAAAGTAGTGTGGAAAGCCACACTCTCTTAATTATCTTGATTATATGATTATTTCTGTTGTTACCAATTTAGTTGCTGTTGCTACTGAAAGTTGTTTTTTCTTATTTTGTATAGTTCTTTATTTGTCATTCTGCAGCATCAACGTTATATATCCTACCTATCCTCATAATATGCACTTTTTACTTTCTCGTTTTAAGCCCCCACAACCTTGTTCAGTCACCGTTTACCTTAAACAAGACTTTGGACTTGTATTGGTTGAAAAATAGTATATAAAAAAGGTATGAAATTATTTGTTTGAACATTATTTTTGATCAATACTCATATTTAAGTAGATATTTTGCTTATAACCAAACTATTATATATTTATTTCTACCGGCCTGATTATTTACGATGAATTTTTGTTACGAAAATGTGTGTCATTCGGCAGGATTCGAACCTGCAATTCCTATCCACATAGAGGAAGCTAATATGTGATCTGGCGCGTCTCATATGGATAGAGGTGGCAGGTTTGAATCCTGCCGAATGACACACATTTTTGTAACAAAGATTTATCGTAAATAATCAGGCCGGTAGAAATAAATATATAATACTGTTTGGTTATAAACAGAATTTCTATTTGGATACGAGTATCGATCAAAAATAATGTTAAAAAAATCTGCAAAAAATTTCAATTTGTCGGTTGTTTATAACCAGTTCCGTTAATCTTCGTTAATTTCCGTAAAAAAGGTATCTATTTTATTGACATTAACAATAACGTAAGCTATTTCACGTTGACGCCATTCAAACACTGACCTCTGCTTTATTTAGTCTGGGAATAAAACATACATTGATATTATTGGTCTTTACGATCGGTCATGACAGCTTACCTTTCATCCAATGCGAGTTCATCTAATGTTTTTTGTTTGCACAGTTCAATTACACATTGTCTAAGGCAACGTTCAGTCACAAAACTCCGACCTATTTTTCGACACTCTAAAGCAGATATTATTAATGTATGACAAATCGCTGTAAGAAAAACAAAGCTGACACGTTGCGCAGATATACTTCGACTAATAATGACGTAAGTCACAGATGCTTATACTCAAACGTACATTTAAGAGTGGTACTGATGATGATGTGCAGACGATGCTGATGACATAGGTATTCATAGTTGGTATAATAATAATCTTGAACAATAACAAAAAATGTTTACATTCTTTATCAAGAATTCTAAGAGATATCCAAGATAAACATTTAAAAAAAAGTTTTGTAATTGGTTTGAAGCATTGTGTATATTAGGTGTATGGTTAGGTCTTGAAGGCTGTCGCAATGCGTTTAGTAAAATAAAGGAAGGTAAAGAAGTTTTTGGGTATTACCTATTTATTATTTCGAGATCAAAATCTCATCTTCAGAATGGCAGAGGGGCGTGTGTCTGGCCGAGTGAGTCCGTGCCTTTCAAGGAATGGTCATTCCTGGCTGCTGCTGTCATTAATTTTAGCGAATGCTTGTGTGTGTGCGCGTGTGTTTATGGTATATATATGTGTGATTGACAGTTAGGACCTTTTTCTGGTCTGAAATTATCAGTTAGTCAGTGAAACACGCTTGGGCGATCATGTCTCTTTCGAGACATGACTGACTGGGTAGAAGAGTATCCCGCAGTAGGTTGCCATTGTTTTCTGCGGTATACTGGTTGCCAGCCAAGGCTATAGAACCTAATCTACCCTGCTATTTAACCCCTAACTGTAGGGAAGAGGCGGATTAATACCTTTCCCAAGGGTATTTGTACGTAAGTGAATGCAATGGATTCAACTGGAATTCGAACTCGGCTCCCGGATTTCTCGTTCCGAGCCGATATCCACTGCACCACACTGATGATATCAGTCTGTTTCAATATGTGGTTTCAGACTGATATCATCAGACCAGAAAAAGGTCCCAACTGTCAATCACACATATATATCCCATAAACACACACACACACACACACACACTACAGCCATCTTAATATGTGTCATTAATAAATTCTAATCAATTCAAATACATCTATGGATCAGTTATGAGAAATTTAATATAAGAGATAAGGAAACTGAACATAAGACATATTAGGATATGAAACGCTTGGCACTAGACGTGAAAAGGTTAAGATGGTAAAGATTGGGTAAGCATCTTTTTGTTCACCCAATACAATTCCAAAAGTTAATTTTAGGGTCTTTAAAGGAGAAAGTAAGAATTGTATATTATGAGGATATGTAGGATATCTGACGCTAAGCCCTTGAATTAGTTAAGACTGTAATTTTTGGGTAAGCATCCTTCCGGGATACTATTGTCCAAGTCCTATTCAAGGTAGACGGTTGCTGAATGAGGTTGTTGTAGGGGCTTAAAAGGAGACAGTGAGAAGTGCATATTATGATGATATGTAGGATATATAATACTTGTCCTTAGACTTGAAGAGGTTAAGACGGTAATGATTGGAAAAGCATCCTTTCGAAATTTCACAATGTAACCGTTATGGGGAGTGAACTGAGTGAAACTTTCTCCTTACGAATGGTATACGAAGTGAAATTAGGACGAATCGACTTTGTTTACGTTACTTGGTAGGTCCTAGCTGTGAAGATCTTGACTAGTGGATCTAAGGAGTTTAGCTCGTCTTAACATCTGTCATGATAATAACGACAGTGTAGCGAGAAGGTAGCAACATTGCTTCTATAGGAAAATGGGTTGTAGAGTGTAAACTAACTAATCACCCACATGGCCGCGTAAAATTTTCATACGATAAATGGTCTACAGCGAGGATTCAGTCAGTCAGTTAAGTGCCATACGTGATACACGCTTGGGCGATCATGTCTCGAAAGAGACATGACTGACTGTGCAGAAGATTATCCCGCAGTAGGTTGCCATTGCTTTCTGCGGTAGACTGGTTACCGACCAAGGCTATAGAACCCAATATCACAGTCAACCTTAGATGTTAAGAAATTAAAAGTATACTAATCCAGTGTAGCATCCTTTCGTGAGTCCGTGAAGTCTGGGTAAGAAGCTGTCTGAGTAAAACTTACTTCTTACCAATGAAGAGAGATGAAGATGTGACGACTAAGTATACATGGACTGGCGGGTCCTAGAGGTGAAGGGGATCCTAGGAATATAGCTCACCCGAATATCTGCTATGAATATAGAGTAGCGAGGGGCGAACAAGGTTTCACTGCTAGGAAAGGGTTTAGAGGATCGAAACTAATTCATCACTCACAGAGCTACGTCAAAACCTTTAAACCCAGTCAATACTCATTTTTAGTCTGGTCTTTTAAAGATAGAACCTGGCAGGAACTAACGATAGAAGGAGCAAACCATTGTTCCAGGAATTTTGGATCGTATATACAAATTCCACTTTACGTCTAGAGTGAGTCAAAGTCGCAGTAGACGTTCAAAACAAGAAGTCTCATTGAGAATACAACCGTATATTATGACTGGTGTGAAGTCAGAGCCTGCTCTCTAATAAGAGTTCTACTTGAGGTTAGCGGTGAACTTGAGTCCCAATAGACGTTCAAGGCAAGAAGTCTCATTGAGAGTACAAAAGTATATAATGACTGGAGTGAAGTCAGAGCCTACTCTTTGATAAGAGTTCTACTAATTTTTTTTTTTTTGTTTTCATTTTACCAAGACTTTCGTCGTGGCTTATATGTTTGGTCTATCGTATTCTCAGCATTCTTCTGTAGAACCACATTTCTATTGTCTCAACTCTTTTCTTCATCTATGAGGAAATTGTCCACCATTAACTGCCATATAGGAGGAATGATGTGTTGATTCTCATGCATGACGTCCTTCTCGTTTAGAAATGTCGAAACTGTCAGCTACATTACAACCGGCATTCACTTTTGTTATGATTCTTATCAAGATTCCAAAACTCCCCAGTTTCTATCGTTATTTTCTTATGTTTATTGAATCAGCCTTATGTATTTCCCCGTTCCCAACTTGATTTGCTCCTTCCTCACCACTAGTGAGGGAGCTTCTTGATTCTGCTGATCGGTCGCTTTTATATTTGTGGGTTGAATGGGCCATACTAACACAGTTGTTTTTAATATTTTGTTACTTTTATTTTGATTACTGACTTCACCTCTTCCCTCTGAATTTCTCGTGTACATTTTTATATTTTTGTAAAATAAATTTAAAAAACTGGAAAAATATAATTGTACATATGAAGAATGCTAGTGTTTTATTAGAATCACTGCAAAGATGCGGTATTGTGGTACATTTTGGATTGTATGGAGAAGGATGAGTTCTTGTTGTGACTGGGAAAATTGTTAGAATGAATGGGCCGTGAGTGGGATTAGCTAGGTGTAGGATAGACAGTCTTGACAAGCTTTTTCCAACTTCCCTGCCATAAATCTGATGTATTTACATTAATTAAATAAATACAACCCCTTTCCCAGATCAATAATTTAAAATGGCTTAAAGCAAATGTACTGTCTAAATATGAAGAAAGACGCTCCTTCATCAGACCCTATAAACTATGTCTTTTTCACTCTATTGTAAACTAAATCTATATCTACGTTTTTGAGTTTTATGAAATCTTTTATTCAAGTCTGTTTAGGCTGCTGAATAATTGATAAAAAAATAAGTTTACCGTTGCTAACTTGAAACTTCTAATTGGCTATGCAGTGATCCGACCAGCTAAGACCTATAAATTTTTTATTATTGTTAATTTCAACCCAAAACCTTTATACTAACATTATGTTTATAGTTCTGGAATAAATCTTTTGTAGTTAAATCGATTTATTTCTGAACGATAAACGGCAATATGGAAGCATTTAGGCGTCTGTCCATAGTATAAATTATTAATTTCGGAAACTTCCCTGAATGATGTCTTTTCGTTTACAGGCGATTTATGTTTTTGACTCTCTAGTGTAAACTGGATCCGTGTTAACCTTTTCTTTTGTTTTTTAATCTAACGTAAACCGGAGCTATGTATACCTTTTTCTAAAGATCTAACATAAACCGGAGCTATGTCTATCTTTTTTAAAGATTAAAAAAAAAAGATAGACATAGCTCCGGTTTATGTTAGATCTTTAGAAAAAGGTATACATAGCTCCGGTTTACGTTAGATCTTTAGAAAAAGGTATACATAGCTCCAGTTTACGTTAGATTAAAAAAAAAAAAAATCTAACGTAAACGGGACCTGTTTTTACCTTTATTTAAAAATCTAACGTTAACCATACCTATGTCTACCATTTTTTTTAAAGATCTAACATAAACCAGACCTATGTTTATCTTTTTTAAAAACATCTAACGTAAACCTGACTTATGTCTACTTTTTTAAAAAAATCTATTGTAAACTGGACCTATGTCTACCTTTATTTAAAAATCTAATGTAAACCAGACCTACGTGTACTTTTTTTTTAAAAATCTAATGTAAACCGGACCTATGTCTGCCTTTTCGATTCCTTCTTCTTTATGTGCCATGTTTCCTCAGCACGCAGGCAGTCATGACTCTCTACAACTTACTGTCTAGCGTGTCTAAAAAGTGTTGGAAGAAAAACCACAGAAAAAACGGATATTATCTTGATTAAATAAAAAAGTCTTTTAATTAAATGAAAGTGTCATTTTATATTTTTATTCATTAAAATAAAACATTTCAGGACAAGATTATGTTTTAGGAAGTTATAACACAATTCCTTATTTCAGATCAGATCACGAGACAATAGATTCAATCTGGTTCTTTTTTCATTTCACATGATGCTCAGAATTGTTGAGTTTAGATGACATTAATTTTTGGGTATTTCATAAAAGCAATTGACCCAAGCGCACCGGGAGATGACGTTCCCACAAAGATTCACAGTAGACAATCCATCTTCAAAGACATAAGTGCTTTTACTCATTGCAAAGACCCAGATAACTAAAATATTAAAAAAAATAATCGTAGGTCATTTCCACTTTCGACCACTTGACTAACCCATGATGTGTATATATATATATATATATATATATATATACTACAAATAGTGGACTGCCAACCCATTAGTTTGTACTACTTCTAATATATATATATATATATATATATATATATATATATATATATATGAGAGAGAGAGAGAGAGAGAGAGAGAGATAGATAGATAGATAGATAGATAGATAGATAGATAGATAGATACCTCACTAAATTGCTGAAAAGGCAGCATAGAATGAAGAAAAAAGGACCCAAACTTAATAAAAACGAATTTTTTTTACGTTAAAATGTTTTAGGACAGATCAAAACATCTTTCAAATTATTTTTCAAAATTTTTTGACACGTTCGATATTTGGTAAAAAATCTTGTTTTGATTTTACTTAGCGGGTAACCAAATCGTTACGAGAATTTACAATGGAAAATGTAATATAGCGTTTTTTTTTTGTTTTTTTTTTCCGGTGGCAAACACATTAATTTATAAATTCTTGCAAAAATCAAATAATTGTCGAATTTTAGTGAAACTTTCAGGAGTTATTCACAAATTAATGAAAAAAATCATGGTAAAAATATTTTTTCTTCACATCTGTTTTTGAAATTTTAAGAAATTAAATTTTGTTCGAAAAATTGGTTTTATCAGTTAAACGCAGGACCCATTGAGGTATATAAATCATCTAACACTTTGCCTTCATTTCCGAAAATCTACTGCCAATAGTAAAATAAAAAATGGAATGACATTATTTAATTTGATAATCTTTTAATTGTTTAATAAATAATATATATTAAAGACATTATAGTCTGAAGAAAAAAAAATTCGATTAATAAGGAAATTTTAAAAGAATTGTTTACATTTTATTAATTATAATAATTTAAAAAGTTTCAAAATATTTTTAAAATGCTTCAAAGATTTGTTGGGATTAGGTTATTAAGTTATTAAGTGAAGACCATATTTACTAATCAAAAATTGAAAAGTTGTGCCTTCGTATTTTTAAAATAATTATTGATTTTTTGTGCGTATTTGAAGTTTTTTTGTATGGTAATTTCTATGTGCATATAAAACGGTTATTTTTCACGGTTTCTTTCCCTTATATGAAAAAATTTGGAGAACTTTTCAATTCTGGTTGACATATATTTATCTTATTTCGCATCTGTCGAGCTGTCATCACATGTCAAATATGCAGGAGAAAGGTTAGAAATATCAACACACTGTATTTAAGAAGTTTTTTTTTCTAAATTTCATGCTATAAATAAGTAATACTCGTGTAAATCAGACTAGTTTATTTTTAAATTTGTTAATTTTCTAAAAATAACGTGTCACAGATGTATATTTTATTTTTGAAAAATTTTTAAAACCGAGAATTAACTTTGGTTTACAAATCTGTCGATCGCTCAAAAATGATCGAAAAATTGAAAAATTGGAGAAAAATCTCAGACTTTTACATTTCAATCAATTTTTTTAAAATTCATATTGTCTTTATATATATATATATATATATATATATATATATATATATATATATATATGACATGTTTCGTTGAATATGACAGATAAGGACTGTTTTATTCAGTTTTTCACAAATTAGTACATTTTTTCTGTTTGGTGGGAGGTAAGTGAGTGCAAAAATTGTCCGTAGTGTCTATTGTTCAGGAATTTTCGGTCTATTCTTTAAACATTTCCAATGCCAAAGAAAAAGCGGAAAGAATTGACCGAAAAAGCTTGGAACAATAGACACTACGGACAATTTTCACACTCCCTTATGATGAAGAGCTGGCCGGAAGGTTGCTAAGATATATGTTTTTTGCAATTCCATTTAAGGCGATAATTAAATTTTGTAGTATGAAGTAATTTTTAATATATATATACAAGGTGTTCATAAAGTCCGTGTGCACTTTAAAAAAAATTATAACTTTATTTGTATTTGCGATAGAAATAATTTGTAAAAAGGAAATTTTATTTAAGTTTCCACATGTCCTCCATCATTAGCAATACAAAGGGTAATACGATTTTGTAGTTCACGGAAAATATTTGCCAACCGATTGACAGTAATGCCTGAAATCACATTAGTTATTTTAGCGTTCAAATCTTCTAATGAACTAGTTTTGGTTGCCTACACAATTGTATTCACATGTCCCCATAAAAAAATCTAATGGAATCATCTGGCGAATAGGGAGGCCCACAAAATGGTCCAGCCCTTTCGATCCATCTGTTTATTGAACAGTTGAAAAGTTGTGGTAAATTTTGTGGTAAAGAATTGTTCAATAACTATACTTAAAACTAGGTACATTAAACTTTATAACAGTTTTTACAGATTATTTCTATCACAAATACAAATAAAGTTATAATTTCTTTTAAGTGCACATGGACTTTATGGACACCTTATATATGGTTATGATTTCTTTAGAATCCTATGTTCCTGTCTCATAAATCGATGAACTTTTGTTCAAATATAATGAAAAGGGCATAAATTTGCTTTAGCTCTTGAAAAAGGTCACCAAAAAAAGGTCACCTCAAACTGAAAATTTATTTTCTTCCATATATGCAATAAGGTAAAAATTTAATTTTTCCATATACGCAATAAGGGTAAAAAATCTAAACATTTCAGAAGCTTGTAGCGGATAAAAAATTAATTAAAATCAACCATCTTTACTTTTACAAAAATTCACAATGACGTGTGAAAAATCATATTCTTAATCCTGATTGGTTAACAAATCGAGAAATTCAAAATACGTCAGAGATACGGTTTTTCCACAGCTAAAGAAAAAAATCATTCTGGGAGCCACCCCACGTGACTGGATTGAATATTTAAGGATGGCCTCTAAACGGTCACGGTATTCAATCAGGGGAAGCAACTTCAAATCGACCCGGAGATAAGGTCAGATCGCGCCTTGTTCTCTTTCTCCTTATCTCTTTCAACAATTACTACAACGAAGAAGTTCTTCAACTCTTGATACCCTAACTCTTTATCATTGAACATGAACTCTACGCTTAACCTTTTAAAAATGTTTCTAATTGAACATTAACTTCTACAACTTGTGTTATTCTTTCCTTTTAATAAATTTATACTTTAACATTAAAAATGTATAGTTTATTATTCCACTGTTCTGCACTAATCCATACATCCTACTGACAACCAACCTTCTGATAACGATGAAAACCTTTTGATAATAATTCTGTTGATTATAACTCTGCATAAAACTTATAAGCTGTAGGGAGTTCGGTTATGTCTGACTCAAGGCTGAATCCACGAAACATTCACCGCACCCCTACGCTACAAGCTTTAATTTTCAATTTGCTAATGATGGTAATTGCATAGCACTTATATATTTTAATGCATTATAACTATTTCATAACATACAAACGTAGAAATAAACAAAAACAAGTTTTAAAAAGTTCCATAACATGTTAGAAGGCTCCATAAAAATCTAGAACTAATATACGATTCCAGAAATTAAACTAAAAAAATAAACTAAATTAAACCCTTCTTCATTATTTTTTAAATTAATCGAATTATGATACAGAGAGTCAATTATTTTTTTAAATTAAAAAAGTCATATGTATGTATGTATTTGTGTCTGTGTATATATTTGTGATATAGTCGTTCAACAATTTAGATTCGTATTATCATTTGAAACATTGATTGTTCTTAATCAAAGTCCAAGAGCGTTATTTATTAAAATTATAATTTTATTGTTTATAATGTTAAAAAGTTACGCGATAGTTAAAGGCTTTTCCGGCATTTGTTTTCTTATGTAGTTTAAGGTTAGGGTTCATTAAGTACATTCAAGCAACATGAGTTCAAGTTGAACAATATGGCAGATGTTGAGTTGCCGATAATGAATCATCTATATATAAAATTCTGTGACTACCTGTTAGTCCGACTGTTCGTCACAGAATCTAAAATACCCATACATTGACCGAACGAAAGCAAGTTTTGGGGTGTAATGCAAATTACAGTTGGTTTTACTAGGGTGCATAGCTTAGTACCATAAATTTTTATTGTTTTTCTTGGAAAAATTAAAACTTTTATTAATTATTAGGTTGTCCCAAAAGTTCATAAACACTTGTAAAATGGGTTCAGCATAATCGAGACAAGCGATGGGTCCAGAAAGGGCAATAGACACCGTCGGTTCCAAAACAAGATCGATTCGGCAAGAAAGTCATATTGTGCGTTCGGTGGAACTTTGAAGGAATCGTGCGTTTTGAGTTGGTTCCGAATGGTCGTGCCATCAGTACCGAACTTTACTGTCAGCAACTTGAGCGGGTCTACGAAAAGTTGAAGCAAAAGTACTCGGCTCTGATCACCGAAAGCACGCATTGATGCAGCAGGACAATGCCAAGCCACACACCACCAGGAAGACCAAAGACAAGTTTGAAGAGCTGGACGGCATTGAGGTTCTGCTACATCCAGCCGACAGTCCTGACTGTGCTCCATGAAATTACGGCCTTTTCCGCTCAATGCAACACTTTCTGAAGGGCCGCCGATTCGACTCGTTTGATGAAGTCGAGGAAGCGTGTCAAGAATTCTTTGATTGAAACCCGGCTGAATGGTACCTTGACCAGATCCGAAAGCTTGCAAATCGATGGTAGAAAGTCTTGGAAAATGATGGTCTTTATTTTTAGCAATAATTTTTGTTGTTTTTGCGAGTAAAATTTCAATGTTTTGCAAGTGTTTTCTGGTTATCTTAGATTACTTGGCGAGTAAAATTTCAACATTTGCAAGTGTTTATGAACTTTGGGGACAACCTAATAACATACTAAATAGTCTCATTATTTTAAAAACAATTTCATGATTGAAATAACAAATACTTATTTAATAAAAATGGAATATTGTTTTTTGCGTATCTTTTCTTTAAAAAAAAATACTAGAATCCAGTTTCCAGTTCACCCTGCGTTTGAGAAAACGAATAACAGATTACTAAGCCAAACGCTTCGAAAAATTAGAATTTGAACCAAAAAAGAAATATTTACGCATGACCATTGTATTTTTTCTTTTTAATTATTTCACCCCAAGCCAGGCAGTACCGCCACTGATGTGCAGTGGGCTACATAAGAGAGTTAAAGTTTTAGGCAGGAGGATAGTGAAGAACAAGACAAACCAGCTGCAGAGGGTGAAAGAGAAAGGGCAAGAGAAGGACGTGAACATTGGGATGAAGACAGTTGCGAAGGTAGAGAGAAAGAAAAGATACACGGGGTGATGTAGAAAGGGCTGGAGTCAAGTGGATAAGAGATGAGAATTAACTTGGCATTTAAATTCCTCGAGGTTGTAACCGTCAGGAAATAAAGTATATGGAAGGGAGTTCCACAGGTGGGAAGCGCGAGAAAAGAAGCTGATGGAGTAGAATTGTCGCCTGCATGTGATTGATCTAACTGTAAGAGGGTGAGACCTTGTTGCCAGTCTTGTTGCCCGAGTAAATTCTTGTGGAGGAGGCACCAGTGACCTAAGTTCATCAGAGCAGAAGCCATGAAAATATTTATAGAAGAGACAGAGGGAAGCCACATCCCGCCGATGAGAAAGTGGCTGGAGTTGTGTTGCCGCCAATCACATTACAGATTCTCCTTTGGAGCCTGTCGAGAATATCAGGGACGCCTGACCAGGCATGACAACAATATTCCACGCACGGTCGAATGGTTGATTTGTATATGTGCAAAATGCATTCAGGCAAAAAAAACTTCCTGGCCCGACACAGTGACCCACCCTTCCTAGCAGTGGATTTAGCTATTGATTCAATGTAGTGATTTCACTTGAGGTCGTAAGATAGGAGAAAGGCCGAGAATTTATTATTCGCTGTTAAAAAGAAGAAAAAAAATCCTTTAAAAAATTGTTTACTATGAATTACTATAAGATTAAATTAAAGAAATTATTGAATCATGAAGTAGGGATTTTGTCAACGTATTTTTCCAAACAAATCAGCTTATTCAAATTTCATCGATTGGTTTGCGAAATGGAACGAAACATAGAGTTTGTAAGTCTCAACAAAACTTTTTAGCGTTAACTTCAGCAATATTAAATACTATGATTATAGTATTTTGTCATTATAAAACATGTTTTCTCAAAACTGTTTAAGCACTTTATTACTTAATTTTGACTGACTTTTTCAACGGTACCAATGAAATGACTCCAAGTAAGGTGATAAAGCCACTATGACGCAGGGGATTTCTGTAAGAAGCTGATAAAAAGCTATTTAAGAGAGAGGACAATAAAAGAATAGTATTCAAGGCGACAGAAAATGACGATTTACGTCGCATTCGAATTTTTGACAGGAAAGCAAGAAGTCGGAAAACGGTTCCACGGGTGAGAACTGTGTGAAAAGAAACTATTAGAATAGAACTTATGGCTACATCTAGCAATTCCAACAGTAAAATGATGTGACCTAGCTGCCAGTCTTAAATTTGTGATGACGAAGTATCAAAGCGGAAAGCTCTTAAGAACAATTGCCATACGCTAAATGTCAGGTTTTATTACTTGGTTTGGTCCTGAGCATGACGGTGAACTGATTCCGGCAGCAAGGACTCTGATTGGGAGGTTGTGAGGAGCATGCAACCACCTCTTAATTGCTGCTGTTCTCTGGTCCACCTTGACCCGGAATGGTAGCACTTGTTAGAGTCCCAGATATGGGGTCAAAACACTATGAAAGTATAAAGATGCACTTTTATAAATCAACCTTCTCACTATGACTAAACATTAAAATGTACCTTAAACCCCCACCTTTTTAGCATTAAATAACCCACAGAGGTGTTGATATGCCGTTAAACAAAACTCAGTTACTTGATTTAACCAGACTTTTCTCTAACGCAGTCAATTGAAATGGTGTACAATTGCGTTGGTACTAGCAAGTGCTCTTTCTTGTTTCTTTACACAAAATGAACCCAGTCGTTGCATATTTTTAGACAGAGAACTATGACCAATATTTTCCCTGAAAATAATTTTGATAAATTTGTCATTCGCTCTTTCCGTACTTTTTTGCAGAAGCAGTATTGCGCTATACCTACCCAGCAGTTGCTGGCAGACAGTCAGTCAATTTTAAGGCTGATGAGGATTGTTCTAGTTCCTCTCTAAAGAAGAGAAGAAAGATATGTTCAAAATCTTGTGTGTCTACCCCACGATCTGTTTGTGTGTGTGTCTGTAGGTCTCTCTCTCTCTCTCTTTTCTCTCTCTCTCTCTCTCTCTCTCACACACACACACACCCTTCTCCCCAGTTTCTCTCGCTTTCGCGATTCCTGTTTCAGAAAAATATCAAACTGATTTAATTTAACTTTGTAGATTTGCACAATCCTGGTTGGGAACTGATCCCTAAAAGAATTCGCGGAACCCATGCTTAGGAACCCATTCAAAGAGTTCGAGCTTCTCTGGGTTAGGAAGTTGATGCCCTGTTTCGTGAATTTGGAAGTCTTGATTTAAACTGATGATCACGCATTTTAAAGAAGGGAGTTGTGATGTGAAAGGAAAAAGTTGTCATTTTCAATTTTCTTTTCCATTTGTGCTTCTTACTTAAAATAAGGATCAGGATTCATATTCATGAGAGTTATTACAATAGTTAAGCTCAAATATTTAATGATTGATAGGGGAAATTTTATTGTCGTGGAACTCGCTACTTAATCATTAACTTAAGAATTAAGATTCATGAGTCAGTGTTCACCAAGAAGGCTATGTTACCAGCCAAACACAGAGAGACGAGAGAAATTGGAATTTCAGTGAAAATTCTCATGGGATTGGATTCCCTAAAATGTATGGATTTCAGGGAATCTTTCTTAAGAACGAACAACGAACTGTGTAAAAAAAAAAACGTTTTTTAAGAAAATTTCTGTACCCGAGTGACGCCCATGTGGCAATTTGCGTGTAGATCTTTTTGTTTTTATTCAAAGTTGGTTTGAACTTTGTTTTTTTACTGCATTATTGTTTTCTTTTTTTTTGTCCATTTAAAAAAAAAAACGTCTTCCCCCCCCCCCCCCCCCCGAGTTGTAAATTTTTCCAATTTTTCGCTGCTGATCAAAGGAAATTTTGTGCAAATTTTGTTTGTAACTTTTTTTTCGTAAATGTAAACTGTAAATAAATGGGTTTCCTTTCCTCGCGCTTCCCGCCTGTGGAACTCCCTTCCACAAGTCTGCTTTCCCGACAGTTACAATCTCCAGGTGTTTAAATGTAGGGTTAATAGACACCTCCTATCACACTAACTCCCAACTATTCTCACAACACTCTCATCTACCCAACCCTCATTCTCGGTATCCTCACCCGCCTATCACTCACCCTCTGTTATTTCCTATATTTAATCAGCCTTTCTCCACTCTACGTAGCCCCCTGCACAGTAGTGGCAGTGACATGCCTTGCTCGGGGTGAAACGCTTATAAAAAAAAAAAAAAATTTACACAGTGGTTGTCTTGCATTTTAAAATTTTGCGTCATTAATATCTTGCTAAAGTCAGTTTTTGTATCTAGCACAGAGCTTGGAATTAGTAGAAATAAAATTTTGGACCTCGTCGATAGCTAGTGCCGCTCAGATTTTTCTTAACTGAATGTGCATTTCATTCTCCACTTGCTGGCAGTAAACTTCGACAGTGAAGCTCTTGCTAAATTTCAGAAAGCTTTAATAGATAACGCCAATTGCGGACAAACAGACAGTCATTATAGTACAGCTTGGGTTTTGAAAGGCGTTTGGGTCCTTCCTCATGATCAAGGCATTGAATCGATCGTTTACGATTGTCATACATAATCCATTTCTCATTACAAGTCACTATTCGACTTTCGCATTTACGGCATCGGATGTCGTATTCTTTGATTTTCATTAAGTTCACTTGGAACCCATTTATAGTGCTGTTTTTTTCACCTGCCCTGATGGGTGTGACAAAGCTTCTTATCCAAGCATTGTCTTGAAGCAGAATTAGACCTTTACAATAATTAGTGCCTTCGCATTTTGCTTAATTGAATGTGCATTTCATCCATTTGCTGACAGTAAACTTTGGCAGTGGTATTCGGGTTAGATTCCAGAAAATTGTAATGGATAACGCCATTGTCAGGTTACCAGTCAGTCACAATCATCTTCCGCTTATGCAATTTTAATTTTATAAAGTGTTTCGGGTTCTTCGTCATGATCAAGCAACTGAGCTGATCGTTTACGATAGTCAAAAAGGATACATTTCTCATCACGAGTCACTAGTCAATCAAGAAATGGATCATCCGAATTTTGCAGATGCATCATCGAACACCTGTCAAAATGTCGCACTCTTTAATTTCCACCGAAAATGTGGAAAACATTTATCGAGTTCCTCTACCTTGTTAAACCTCTTGAGATTATTCGATATTGTTGAAATGCTGACATACATTATCTGAAATATTTCTCTAACACTTTGACATGGCTTTTATTCGACTAGTTTTTGCAGATGTCGATTGTCAATTGCGGATGAACGTCCTCTACCATCTTGATATTTAATGCTCATATCCCCACTGCGGAATTTCAGAAACCAGTACCATACTGTCTGATCACAACTGGACCCTTCGCGCTATGCACTATTAAGGTTGGCAGCAGTTTCAGAAGCAATATAACCAATCTTGAATTCACGTAAAAAAATAAAACGCATATCTTTTTATTTTTTTGCTTGCATTTTCAAGACAATGGATATATAATGTTTCAAGTTAAATTCTGAAAGCGGTTTATATAAAATTAATAAAGAGGATATTTTAATGATTAAGAATGAGTAATGTTCATTGTGTCATTATTATAACAACATGTTAGAAATTATATTTTTAATTTCGGGCATTATTTTGTGAACTAATACTAGTTTTCATTGTATACATGGGGTGTCATGTATTTGAGAACACAATTCTGAAGAAGTTTGATATAAAGTTAATACTTTAATAGTTTGGTTGGTTAATAGTTTTTGTTTAGCGGCATATCTAAACTTATTTATAAATGGAACTTTGTCTGTGTATATATATGTGTGTGTGTGTGTGTGTGTGTGTCCGTTACCTATAGACTCCGAAACGGCTGAACAGATTTTCTTCTAAATTTACACAGTTGTGCTATAAGCATCTGCGAGTGTTCTTAGCTAGGTTTTGTGTTGAGGATAAATATCGAAAATTGTTTTGAGTATAAATATCGAAAATCGATAATCGAAAAAATCGGGTTATAGAAGGAGTGGTCCAATTTTAATCAAATTTGACACGCTCATAGACAAAGACATAAGAAACGATATTCAGAAGTTTCAAGGTTGCAGTTCTTACAATAGTGCAGAAAATCGATAATATATATATATATACGTGTGTGCGTGCGTGCGCGCGCGCGCGCGCGCGCGCGTGTGTGTGTGTGTGTGTGTGTGTGTGTTTATCTGCCTATTAGTTTTTGCTTCGGGTTTGGCTCTAAGTAGATATAATTGTAGTTCTTAGTCTCATCCATGATACCATTTACTCAGAGGACTTATTTAGCCTTCAAAATTCAGTTTACGAGGAAAAAAACTTTCTTTGATATCGATACCAGGAAATCAAAATTTGACTTACATGCATTCATTTTTCGTTCAGTCTACAGTTTCGCTTTAACTGGAAACAACTAGTGCTTTTTAGTTTTTCGTGCCAACGTCCAAAGAGTCTGAGCTCCAGGACCATGGATTAGATTTAAAGCTTTCATTGCACCCGGGCAACGCCGGGCTATACTGCTAGTCAACGTATATATGAGTTATTCAATGCAAAAATCTAAGTACGCAATTTTATTTTTATTTTTGTTTTCGCAGATAATAGCGGCTTTAGTGATACGAGTCTTACTAATTAATGTATATCTTGGGTAATAGGTGGATTCATACATTTCCCAAGACAGTTTGCGCGTAACGAACACAACTGGATTTGGAACTCGGCTCTCCCATTAACAACTCCGAGTCATTATCCATCACACCATCCACACAGCCAACCTTACCGCACCTGGTATTCCCCAAAACTTTCAGACCATGCTTCACGTTGCTTAACTTCGATGATCGTACGGGAACAGGTTTTTCAACGTGATGTGCTGGTAAGCCTTAATCATTAGGAATTGGTAATATATATTTGTTCAACTATTAGAATAATATGCTAGAATACAATTAAAAGGTATATTCTAAAACCCGGACATTATTTTCCGAACAACCTAAAACTATTTTCCAGTCACGCATTTGAGAAAAATCTGAAGAAGAATTATATGAAGCTTACACTTTAATCATTAGAAATTATTAATATGTATATCTAACTATTATAATGATACGTTAGAACACAATTAAAAGGTTCATTATTTGTCTATATTTCTGAAATGAGGTAGTATTTACACTATTTACATTATTCTGACTATTGTCCTCATCTTTGTTGCCGACGACGTTTCGGCCGTTGTACACTCCGGCCTTCTTAAGGTGCTAGGAATTTCGAACCGAAACCTTTATTACAATCACTGGGGTATATCATTCTCATTCCTTGCTTAAAGCCTCTTTTAATTTCGGGCATTATTTTGTGAACTAATACTAGTTTTCATTGTATACATGGGGTGTCATGTATTTGAGAACACAATTCTGAAGAATTGTTCTCCCTCTAACCCTCTAAGTTACTTGTTCACCACTGCTGTAGCCTGGTATTGAACTCACAACTCTTTGGGTTAAGTCATTGGAGATAGAATAATCAGGCGTAGCTGACCACATATGTAAGGAAAAAGGGGATCACCGCCCTCTATGGGATGAAGTTTAAATAATAGATACAGAACGCTATTAGAAATTACGTAAACTTAAGGGATCAGTACATATGCTAGGCTACAAAAATCTCCTAAGCCGACCAAGTATAGAGATGAATACAATATAATACGTAGTGCCTGAAAAGTCTTTAGTGCCAAAAATTGCAATATGAGCTCCGGTAAAAAAATACTAGAAAAAAAAACATTAACATAAAAAAATACTAGAGAAAACCATTAACATCAAAAATTGCAATATGAACTCTGGTAAAAAAATGATTGCTGAACATTAGGTTTATAAGTCCCAGTAATTCAGTTCTTGTCCTTAAGGGCACATGGATACAGACGTTGGTTAGTTCCAGTGACTTGACCAAAAGAGTTGTGAGTTCAATACCAGTGGTGAACAAGTAACTTAGCGGGTTAGAGGGAGATAACTCATGACTACCAAAGAGAGTCTTTACGCAAGAAATGATTGTAATATAGGGTTCAGTTAAAAATTCCTAGTACCTGAAGAAGGCCGGCGTGTACAACGGCTGAAACGTTGTACAAATGGTAACAAAGATGAGGACAATAGTCCGAATAATATAAGTAGTGTAAAAGGTTCATTCTGGATATCGAACATTATTTTCAGAACAACCTAATATGTTAGAGTACAATTAGAAGGTTTAGTCTAAAATCGTTATTTTCTGAACAACTTAATATATTAGAACACGAAAGGTTTATTCAGAAATAGGGTATTATTTTCTTCATAATCTAATAGTTTATGTGATCATCTCTCTCGTAAAAAAATGACGATATTATTTACTTATTAATCGGAATAGAAACTATTTTTGGCTCAAAGTATCTATACACTCAAGGGTTTACCAGATGCCAAACAACGGTCATCGGATGTAAAGTTTGTAAAGTGTTTAAGGTGAGGCGTGATAATCGTCCGCCTGTTTGTTTAAAAACAATAGATAGCCTGATTCCTAACAGATCCATCCTTTAACTCAGAGGTCATTTCCCTTTATTGTGTTCTGAAATTCAATGGGGGTCACTCTAAATAATAATAATAATAATAATAATAATAATAATAATAATAATTAGAAAAGGCCGTAAAAACTTTAAGATTTTCCTATTTGAATTTTGTGATGAATCTTAATTCTAAAGTTAATGACTGAATAAGCTCTCGCGTGTTTCATTACTATAAAGTACCCGTGGAAATCTGCCTATTGCCTTGTTAAATATTTGATCTTAGCAAAAACAAAATACTACAATACCAATAATTAATGTGATTACCGATAATTTGAACAAGAATAGGGTACGAATGAAAAGATTAAAAATTGGAAAGGTTTTCTATTTCATTGAAGCAAACGTTAACAGCATGAGAGCTTTATCACCTCTTCTGTCTTGTCTTTCTTTCACTAAAACCAAAATAATATATCTGAGTTGTATTGGCAGGGTGTAGCATGTGTTCTCCCTAAGTACAGTACAAAGAAACAAGCAGAATAATAATAATAATTTTGGCTTCACTTCGCGAACGAAGATTTATGAAGAGGGCTGTTCACATCGACTGCAGGCACGCTGATGGCCAACAAGGGCTATACGGGACACTTATCTGTCATATCCAACGTTTTGTTGGATATGACAGATAAGGACTGTTTTATTCAGTTTTTCACAAATTAGTACATTTTTCTGTTTGGTGGGGGGTAAGTGACTCCAGTTATATTTCTGGTCTGGTATGGCAGCTGAGGCTTCCCTTGGTCCTTCCTCCCGCGGTATTTCTCTTTTAGGTTGGCTCTGCGGGGGTCCTCATAGGTGGAGACGGCCTGATGGAGTGTGCGGTGCCAAGCCTGACGGTCAGCAGCAAGTCTCGACCACTGGCAGTGGTCAATGTGGCAGGTACCGAGGAACTTCTTGAGGGAATCTTTATACTTCCTTGGTGCCCCTCTGTCACAATGGCCAGTGGATAGCTCGCTATACAGGGTTATTTTAGGCAGGCAACAGTTCCCTTTTCATGGCCTCAATGTTGGAGATTTCCGCCTGTTCGAGGACCTGAACGTTGGTGACGTAGTTACCCCATTGAATGTTGAGGGTGATGCGGAGACAGCGCTGATGGAAGCGCTCAAGGAGTCGTAGGTGATGGTGGTAGGTTACCCATTACTGAGAGCCGTATAGCAGGGTGGTGAGTACGACGGCGCTATAGAGGTTGATCTTAGGGCCCTTCTTCAGATGCTTGCTGATCCAGACACTTTTGTAGAGTCTGCCGAAAGCGCTGTTTGCCTTGGCCAGTCTGTTGTCTATTTCCCTGTCGAGCCTGGCTTCCGATATGGATGTCCATAAAGTTCGTGTGCAGGTATATATATATGATACGTTTTGTTGGATATGACAGATAAGGACTGTTTTATTCAGTTTTTCACAAATTAGTACATTTTTCTGTGTGGTGGGGGGTAAGTGAGTGCAAAAATTGTCCGTAGTGTCTATTGTTCAAGCACTTTCGGTCTATTCTTTAAACATTTCCAAGAAAAACATTTCCAAAGAAAAAGCGGAAAGAATTGACCGAAAAAGCTTGGAACAATATACACTACGGACAATTTTCACACTCCCTTATGATGAAGAGCTGGCCGGAAGGTTCCTAAGATATATATTTTTTATCATTCCATTTAAGGCGATAATTGAATTTTGTAGCATGAAGTAATTGTTAGTTAATCTTGCTTGTTCTTAACCTTTTAAAGCCATTCATTTCGAAATAACAACATCACTTGAAAAGACACAAAAAGTGTCGAAACAAAATAGCTACTTTTGTAGTGATATTATAACATATCAATGTTATAATTTATTAATAAATATTATTATTATTATACATATATATATATATATATATATATATATATATAGGTTGTCCATAAAGTTCGTGTGCACTTTGAAAAATTTGTAATTTTATTTGTATTTGAGATAGAAATAATTTGAAAAAAGGATTAGAAAGAAGTAAATCTATATTTTGTAAGGTTTTATTGAAATTTTATTTAAGTTTCCATATGTCCTCCATTATTAGCAATACAAAGAGTAATACCATTTTGCAGTTCACGGAAAAGATTTGCCAACTGATTTACATTAATGCCTGAAATCACATTAGTTATTTTAGCTTTCAAATCTTCTAATGAACTAGGTTTGGTTGCATACACAATTGTTTTCACATGTCCCCATAAAAAAATGTAATGGAGTCAAATCTGGAGAACGTTGAGGCCAATAAAACAGCCCATCCCTTCCGATCCATCTGTTAGGAAATTCCTGATTTAGAAACTCTCTCACACGCAGAGCAAAGTGACAAGGAGCTCCATTTTGTTGACTTATAACATCTTTTACTATCACAAATACAAATAAAGTAATACATTTTTTTAAAGTGGACACAGACTTTATAAACACGCTGTATTTATAGATTTTTGATGAAATCAAAAGAAGACTCTGCAATATTATTAGTCCTGACTTGGAATCTCGGATTCATCGCCATAATGTAGCTTCCCTGTGCATTTCCTATAAACACTTTCAAGGTAATTGTTCTGGTGAACTTTGAACTATGAACTTTAGGAATTTAAGCGCGGTACTAGATTGTCAACATGTTCCCATCATTTTATGGTTGAATTGGATAGATGTAACTGTAAGTCTTTTAATAACATTTTCTTTTCTCGCACTACCTGCTTGTAGAACTCTCTTCAGGGTCCATGCATTTAAGACAACTCAGATTTTCAAAAATTGAAATGCAATGCCATTCGTTATACACTGTCTTCTTGGTTCCTCTTCTTTGATTGTTCGCGTTTCTTAACAGCGTTTTTATTTTCTTATTTTTTGATATTCTGTAACCCCCCCCCCCCCCACTTGAGTCTTATCAGCTTTATTGCCTTGCTTGGGTGAAATAATTAACAACGTAGATAGATAGATAGATAGATAGATAGATAGATAGATACGAATAGATTGAGATAGATAGATAGATAGATAGATAGATAGATAGATAGATAGATAGATAGATAGATAGATAGATAGATTGAGATAGGACTTTAAATTTGAGATGTTCAGTACTTAGTAACCGACAGTATTCTTGGAAAATTGTTTAATCGTTTATCGTATTTTCTACGCTGGCCATCGAGATGAAAATAAACCACAAAGTAATAAAATAGCACTTAGGACAATATACTCTTTATACTAATGTAGCTTCCGTGTTTTATAAGTGCTCATGATTAGCCCACAAATACCGACAAAAAGAAAATCATTGATTCGAAACCAGAATGAAAAGTCCTATATTTTGTAACTTGTCCGTTTTAAGGCAGATGCTGCGATTAAACTAGCTGTGAGAATAATACTAGCTAGAAGTTCAAATTCTCAGGAAAAAGTTCAGGACTGGTTATAATGAGAGAGAAAAATACGATTCTTTCGTACTGGCGATAAGCTGGTCTGTTTAATGAAACAAAAATATAAAGTCGTCTCAAATACGGCGAAACAAATCTATATATTAATACCGTAGTACCTACGTGTGTCACGCTCTAGAAAAAGTTCAGGACTGGTTATAATGAGAGAGAAAAATACGATTCTTTCGTACTGGCGATAAGCTGGTCTGTTTAATGAAACAAAAATATAAAGTAGTCTCAAATACGGCGAAACAAATCTATATATTAATACCGTAGTACCTACGTGTGTCACGCTCTAGAAAAAGTTCAGGACTGGTTATAATAAGAGAGAAAAATACGATTCTTTCGTACTGGCGATAAGCTGGTCTGTTTAATGAAACAAAAATATAAAGTAGTCTCAAATACGGCGAAACAAATCTATATATTAATACCGTAGTACCTACGTGTGTCACGCTCTAGAAAAAGTTCAGGACTGGTTATAATGAGAGAGAAAAATACGATTCTTTCGTACTGGCGATAAGCTGGTCTGTTTAATGAAACAAAAATATAAAGTCGTCTCAAATACGGCGAAACAAATCTATATATTAATACCGTAGTACCTACGTGTGTCACGCTCTAGAAAGCGATATGAATGCACACACAAACACTAACGATTAAACATCGGAACGCCGGACGACGTACACACAAACACGCATTATAAATTAAAGAAAACGTCAAACAGGAAATATAAAACGAAAAGAGAATTATTGTAAAATATATATCATCTATTATAAAGGGCAGGACAGACAGACGGTCAGAGATACAGACAAATTATTATTGTACTTATTGTGTTTTGTACTTTAAATAATAATTTCAAGTATTTCTTTGCTGCCTTTACCTTGATTCTCCTTCAGCTAAAAAATACTTTCCATCCGTTTACTTTGTTTAATTTCATCCAATCGGTATGAAATTCTCGCTATGAACAGCATAACAAGTCGTATTCTTCATATTATAATACAGTAATACTAACCTAGTTACCTACGTGTGTCACGCTTTTGCTGTAATGAATGAAATTAAATGTATTTTGTAAATGCATTATATTTCCTGAGAAAATCATTGTAATGAAAGAAAGAATATGACAACAAAGAGAGGTAGCATGAGAACGACAGAGAAAAAGACGAGAACGATTTACGATCAGAAGAGAGACAAGCAATCCGTGAACCTAATAGAGAACGAATGCAAACAAGGAAGAATATGAACGAAGAAGAGAGAGAACTTTATATTTATGATTGTTATTGCAATATTTTGTCAAAGTTTTTAAGTTCAAATATTTCATGATGCAACAGGGAAATTTCTACGGATATTTTATTGTCATAGAATTTGCCAAGGGCTTATTCAATCATTAAATGAAGAATTAAAATTAATCAGAATATTAAAATAAGAAAACATTGTAATTTTCACAAGTTAAAATTAGTAAAGTATAAAACTAAGAAACGTTTCTGTTGTCAATATATTTTTTTCTTTTCGTCTCTCGAGCTTCATTATTAGCGACACCGGTCATGAGCAACAACAATACATTAAATCTCAAACTCTATCTATCTATCTATCTATCTATCTATCTATCTATCTATCTATCTATCTATGTTTGTTCCTATCTATCTATCTATCTATCTATCTATCTATCTATCTATCTATCTATCTATCTATGTTTGTTCCTATCTATCTATCTATCTATCTATCTATCTATCTATCTATCTATCTATCTAGTTTGTTCCTATCTATCTATCTATCTATCTATCTATCTATCTATCTATCTATCTATCTATCTAAGTTTGTTCCTATCTATCTATCTATCTATCTATCTATCTATCTAATTTCTAAGTTTCCTATCTATCTATCTATCTATCTATCTATCTATCTATCTATCTATCTATCTATCTATCTGTCTATCTTCACGTCGTAAATTGTCCAAGATCGTAATGTTAATTTCGTTTTCGATTTTATGCATTTACAAGCAAAGCAATCGAAAGGGTTTAAATCTGTTGATATATATGTTTTCGTTTTCATTGAATGTTCTCATGTCTGAAAATGATAGAAAAATATGCTAATTAATAATGAAAATGAAATTCTAAAAATGGATCATTGAAAGTATTATATCACCTATAAAAAAAACCCGAGTGAAACAAATGATCCAAAATATTATGGGCCAAAAACATGTTTCTTCAACACATATAAATTGTCCAAGATCGTAATCTTAGTTTCGATTTTGATTCTATGCATTACTAAGCAAAGCAATCGAAAGGGTTTAAATCTGTTGATATAGATGTTTTCGTTTTCATTGAATGTTCTCATGTCTGAAAATGATAGAAAAATAGACTGTCCAGAAATTTCCTGTCTAGATTATTGAAACACGTTTGACATGATGGTCTTTAGTCTCTCTACACGGCTCAAATCGTTCAACAATAATCTGAAACGCACCCTAGAATAGTTATGCCAAATCTCCAAAGCTCTAGACAAGATATTATAATAATTATATTTTATTAACTTTTTACTCTCCTTTCTGTGCCTGTACGTTTTTAATTTCCTTGTATGCTCTCAAGTCTCAAAATATCAAAAAAGATATTAAAAAATACATGTTATCCACAAAGATCTAACCTATCTTGTTGCAATACATTAAATACGATGGTTTGACATAATCGTTTTCAGTTTGCATTCACAGTTCAAGGTCTTCAGTAATTTTTCAAAATACATTCTGGAACGTTTTCAGCGCCGTATTATCTGCAGTGTTTGGTCTACATTCAGAAAATTGCCCAGAAACGTTATCCTTGTGGCAGGAGGGGTCCCCACCGTAGCTGTAGGGACGATCAGCCATGTCTGGTACAAGGCCAATTCACAAATACAGCCGACACTCTCCAAAACTTAGGTTTTATCAGAATTATCAGAAGGTTATCAGATGGTGTTGATTTGTGGAAGAATAAAAGTATACCTTTTGTATGTTTAAATAGAAATTTATTGATAGAAAAGAATAACATGAATTGGTAGAAGCTAAACGTTCAATGAGAAACAATAGTAAGAATTTAAGAGCATCAAGAGATCGTAGTAGTAACTTGTGTGTATGTATGTATAAGCGTTATCGTTGGGTAGGAATTTTGAAGTTATCACTCAGTCTTAAGTCTTCCGTTAGGTTATCAAGTATAAAAAGAGACAGACGGGTGAACGATGAAAAGGAAAGAGGTAAGAGAAAAAGATAGAGATAATAATAACGATCGCTTGACGTTAATACGCTCGTCTTCCTCTCTCTGGTGACAGGCGAACTTGCCTATCTTTTATTATGTTCGTTTGGGCTTGAAAAGGTCATTTGGGAATTCACTCCCGGATGTGATTTGGGCCTTTCCATTGGACGACGAACAAACTTTGCGTCGTCTCGCGAAAAGTTCCGTAACAGAATTTGTTTCTGAGAATTGAAGATCATTTGAATTTTTTTTTTTTTTTTATATTTCCTAGTTTTCTATTGACCAAAAAACATTTCGCATCAAGGTGTGAAATTTCACGAGTTTGTGAAATTTCACGAGTTTTATTTTGGATTCGCTTTTGCGTGTGTGCTAAGCAAAGTTTGTAAATTCGAGTCTTTTTTTATTTCTAACAAAATCAATGAGCCAGTGTTTAGCATTTTAATTTTAATTCTAGATCTTGTTTTGTTCACTACATCCTCATTTGGTAGGAGTTTTGATTTGATGAAGTCCCTAATAAAGAAATCAAAAAATGGATTAGATCTGGTGACAAGTCGGCCACGCTCAACTACTCCCAAGTCCAACTATCGATTTAAAAATTGTTAATTCAAATAATCCTGAACACTTATGGTAGTAGTAACATTAGCCGTTTCCCTAAAAGGAAACATTTGGAATTCATTGACCAGCACCGCTTTCAGTTGGAATGTATAATTTTTTTCTTAAAACGATTTTTCCAGGAAAAATCTTAATCCGAATCCTAAGCAGAAGATGGTGTAAATGGTTGGCAAAATCATTATCATTATTACTACTATTATTATTATTAATAATATTTCCTTTGATTTCCATTGTATACACATTTCCTTTCGGGTCCCAAATAGATAACTAAGGTCAGAAATGGCTACTTTATATTAAAAAACAAAAAAAAACAAAAAAAAACACATGTAAGACCACACACATTTTACATAGATAAATCTCTTTGTGGTCTGTACTAGAGAGTAAAATTTTAAAAAGAAATTCAATATTTCTTTAAGGTATGGGCTAAAAAGAATCACTTCAATAAGGCTATCAGAACCTTTTCTAATCACTCCGAAGGCACCAACTACAACTGAAATTATTGATTGTCCTTATTTAGATAATCACTTTATGATCCTTGTATTTTGATATTTTTTAAGATCTTCAAAAATACATTACAGTCAACATGAACGGCCACATCAATAAGAAAGCATATTCTGTTTTTGTGGTCTTTGATCACGATGTCTGGGCGATTAGCTTTGGTTGTTCTGTCTGTCTGTATGCTCAAATCCCATAAAATTGTTTTAGGTCCTATCTCTGCCACAGGGTCTGGGTGATGTTAATAATATTTTATTGTAGTTTCCTTCTCGTAAAAGTTGTAACTTTTTCCAGTGTAGATATTGGCCCACCTTATCATGCCAACTTTTATATTCAGTGGGTGCTAACACTGATGGTCAATTGTTTCTGGATATTTATCACAAAATCAGCATTTCGGGTTAATACAATTTTTTAGTATATGTACTTGGTAATATCTAGTTAGAAAGCGAAAATAAAACCTTCGGTTTCAACTTTTATTCTTACATTATGTAACCACTGATGAGTACGGGGTTTGTCTACATGAAGAGGCTTATCATGTCATCGTTTTTGTATGTGGTCGATTGCGTTCGCTTTTTCTTTCTGTTATAGTGGAACATCCTGTCATCTCTCGAGAATAGAATGCTCTACTTAATAAAAGACGGTAACGAGCGGTACGAGAGGGGGAAAGGTCTTAGGCATTCGCCTGACTGCTCTATGACACTGTCAGCCCTCTGCCTTCGGGTAGAGGCCGCTCTCTGCTTCCGAGCAGAGAGCACAAACTCAGTCGTAGTTCCGCCGAAGAGTAGAACCACGACTGGGGAAAAATAGACAGAGATTTTTTTGCCCGGCTATATGGCCGGGAATACCCACTATAAAATGACCATGTGTCACATCTGACCTTGCGTGGGAAGGCTAGTAAATACGGGAAAAGTCTTAGGCATTCGCCTGACTGCTCTTCGACACTGTCAGCTCTCTGCCTTTGGGTAGAGGCCGCTCTCTGCTTCCGAGCAGAGAGCACAAACCCAGTCGTGATTCCGCCGAAGGGTAGAACCACGACTAGGGAAAAATAGACAGACATTTTTTTGGTCCGACTATATGGCCAGGAATACCCACTATAAAATGACCATGTGTCACATCTGACCTTGCGTGGGAAGGCTAGTAAATACGGGAAAGGTCTTAGGCGAAGGCATTCACTATTCGATAGACGATTCCGCTCCAACCTGTGACTTGCCTATATGTGTATTATAGTTAATTGTACCTTTAGTACAATAAATCTAGTATATCTTATTCCTGGAGTTGCGTTCCATTCTTCAACTGATCTTTTTATACGGTATTCTTTTTCGGGATATATCACTTTCTTTTTAACTTAGCTACCACTGCAGTAAGTATATTATGATTTATTTGCACTTCTTCACTCACTTGAAATTCCTTTTTGGATTTGTTGGATTTCTTTTATTACTGAATAAAGTTTCTGTTGTTAGGGCCAAGAAGAAAGACACAGAAACAAGAAAGTAGGTTTAACCAGTGTATTAGAAAAACAGAACATATACACAAAATAATACTGTTTGTAGTCAGCAGATAGAAGTGTACGTCCAAACTGTAAAGTTACGCTGCCTCACGACTGCCTCGCGATTGCCTCCCCGGAAGTCGCAGGTTAGTATTTATTGAAGCAGGAATAATCAATTCCACTGTAAATAGGGCACCATAACAGCTTCTTATTTCTTTCATATTCTTTGACATAGATCATCATCCAGTTTTCTGTAGTTTCCAGATATCTTTGTGGACCAACTGTTGTGGCTTAGTAAGACAGTTTAGTTGAAATAATCCTCTACCTCCTTCAGATCTGGACACATAAAGACGATCAGCATAAGCCTTAAGATGATGCATATGGTGGCTAGTAAGAAGCTTACTCGTTTTTACATCCATTCACTTAATGTCAGTTAAGGATGCTGAATTACACCGCAGCAACAGTCAAAGTGCTTATGGCTGTTTTGTGAATTCAACTCAGTATTTAATCCCAGACAACACGCGCTTACAGTATTCTTTTCTTATTTCCTCCTTCATTTTGGCATCTTGTATTCATCTTTTTCGCTAAATCTTGGGTATTTATAGACTTCTTGTTCTAGTTCCGTAGTCTTTGTGACAAAATCTAGACTTATTGAATATGTTTCTGTAATTCTCTTTCTTGAATGTTACTTTTGCACATTTATCTAATCTGAAATCCATACCGATGTCTTCACTAAAGCATATCGTCGGATATTCAAAGAAACTGGAATTGGCAGTGTCTTTTGATGTGATTTAGGTATAATGTGGCTTAGTAAAGTCCCATAAATTGACTATCACCGAGGACTAGGAGATTTTGTAATTATCCAAAGCCTTAAGAATTCAAGAGTGTGGCACAGTATCTTTACGGTAATCTATCTAAGCTTTTCTACCCTTTTCCTGTAATTTCTTGAACTAGTTTAATCATCAGTAGTTTATCTTTGCAACCATAGAAACCTCTTCAGAACCCTTTCTGTTCCAAGGGAAGAATGTTGTTTTCATCGAGAAAAGAGTAAGTACAGTTCGCCAGGACAGACGCCATCAATTTATATGTGGTGAACACACATGTTATTGGCCTATTTTTTTTTATCATTTGTTTCACCTGTTTTTCTTTTCTTTTTTTTTTTTTTTTGTCGATGACCTATTTTTAGAATTTCATTTTGATTATTAATTAGCATTGATGAAATCTGCGCAAGAGTTTATATTGATTGATAACAGATGTTAGAGCCAAAAATTGGGTACCTTGTCACTTTCTGAAGATTTCCATTTTTTAGATTTTCTTTGCTTGCCCAATGTTAATCTTAGTAATATTTTCCATTCTTTTCCAGGTTTATTCTGCATTCTTTCTTTCATCCATTCTGCACTGGGATTATATTCCTTTGTGTGGCTCTGAATATTCTTCCAAAATTTTTACACTTCTTAAAATAGATGGTGGCTTTTTGACTTCTACAAAATTTAAAGAAAATACCTTCAAAAATAATTTTATTTATTACGGAATAATTCCGAAATTTCCATATTTTCAAATCATTTTAGGTTTTACATAATCAAATCGATTTTTTTTTTTTGCTTTTTTGTTCCTGAATTTTACGATTTTTTTTTTATCAGACCAAGCCAGGAGTTGTCCAGTCTGAGTAGAAAAGTGATATTTTATTCCAATGTCTTGTTTCAATTTAGTCAAATTTCGTATATATACAAACACACACACACACACACACACACACACACACACACACACACACACACACACACACATAAGGTACCCAATTTTTGGCTCTAACATCTGTTATCAATCAATATAAACTCTTGCGCAGATTTCATCAATGCTAATTAATAATCAAAATGAAATTCTAAAAATAGGTCACCGACAAAAAAAAAAAAAAGAAAAGAAAAACAGGTGAAACAAATGATAAAAAAAAAATAGGCCAATAACATGTGTGTTCACCACATATAAAGTGTGTGTGTGTGTGTGTGTGTGTGTGTGTGTGTGTGTGTGTGTGTGTGTGTGTGTGTGTGTGTTGAAGGGCATGTGCACTTATTAAATACTGTTGCCATATCTGGTCTGGTTTTCCTACTATTCATTTCGAAGTTATTGACAAAATCCAAAGATGGATCTGCAAAGTAATCGACCCTGACCTGGCATCTCGACTTCAGTCACTTTCTCACCGACGTGACGTGGATTCTTTCTGTCTTTTCTATCAATATTTTCATGCCAACTGCTCTGACGAGCTTCTTCCCTTCGAACCCCGACTACAAGAACTTAATTGTACTACTAGATTGGCATCTAGGTCCCAGCCTATTACTGTTTACATAACTAAATGTAAGATCCACATCTACTTCAACTGTTTCTTTTCTCACACTCCTTGCCTATAGAACTCCATTCCATTTAATTGCTCCCCTGATAAATCAATCAGTCTGTTAAGTGCCATACGTGATACACGCTCGAAAGTGACATGACTAACTGGCAGAAGGTTATCCCGCTGTAGGTTGCCATTACTGATTGGTTGCCAACCAAGACTATAGAACCTAAACTGTCCTGTTATTTAATACATAACTGGAGGGAAGAGAAGGATTAATACCTTTCCCAAGGGTATTTGTGCGTAAGTGAATGCAATGAATCCTAACTCGGTTCCCTGATTTCTCGTTCCGAGCCGATATCCACTGCACCACAACGTACATCCTGATAAATACAATCCCCAAAGATTTAAATGAAACATCAATTGCCATCTTCTATTTTCTTGATTCTAGTTAATTTTTTACCCTTTCCTGAATACACCCTGTACCCAGGCTTTTCAAATGTGATCTGAGATCCGAAGGTGCATTGGCATGGCCAAGGACACATTTCAAAAGCTAAAGAGAGTATTAAGAGATAGGGTGATATCGTTGGAAACAAAGAAAAGAGTACTGGACTGTTATGTGACATCCGTCTTCCTATATGATAGCGAATGCTGGACAATCTCACCAAAGACGAAAAAAAAAAACTCGAAAAAAAAAAATATAGAAACGTGGTTCTACAGAAAGATGCAAAGGAAACGTGGATCGAACATAGTCATCAGCAAAAAGAGAAGCCCATAATGACAACTACAGATTGGGATACTAAAATCAAGCAGGTGCAGAAATTTCAATACCTGGGAAGTGTTCAGACAGGACACTGAGAACCAAAGGTGTATTGGCATGGCCAAGGACGAATTTCAAAAGCAAAGCCGAGAAATGAGACACAAGAAGATTTCCTTGAAAACAAAGAAAAGAGTACTGGACTGTTATGTGATATCTGTCCCCTATATGGCAGCGAATGATAGACAATCTTCTCAGAGATGAAGGGAAGACTTAATGCAACAGAAGTGTAGTTCTACAGAAGGATGCTGAGGATACCATGGACCGAACATGTGAGCAACGACAAGGTTTTTGAGAGGATGCAAATGAAAAGGAAACTTAACATCAGGAAGCGGCAGCTGAAGTTTTTGGGACGCGTAATGAGGAAGAAGGGCTTAGAGAATCTAATACTCACGGATCAAATAGAGGGAAAGAGAGACAGGGAAAAACAACCGGAGACATACTTGATGGGCTTGAGCAAGTGCATGGCGAAATGACGTTCTCAAAGATGAAGAAAAAGATCAATGCAACAGAAATGTAGTTCTGCAGAAGGATATTAAGGATACCATGGACCGAACATGTGAGCAACGACAAAGTTTGTGAAAGAGTGCAAACGTAAAGGAAACTTATACTTATATAACATCAATAAGAGAGCTGAAATTTCTGGAACAGGTGATGAAGAAGGGAGACTTAAAGAGATCTATACTAGAATCAAGCACATACAGAAATGTAAATACCTGGGAAGCGTTATAACAGAAGACGGAAAGTGGGACACAGAGATTCGAAGGCGAATTGGCATGGCGAAGGAAGCATTCGAGAAGTTGAGTAAAGTATTAAGAAACAGGACAATTTCGCAAGAAACAAGGAAGAGAGTACTGGATTGCTACGTGCTGTCCGTCCTTCAGTATGGCAGTGAATACTGGACAATCTCATCAAAGATGAAGGAACAACTTGAAGCAACTGAAATGTGGTTCTATAGAAGGATGCTGCGAATATCATGGATCGAGCATGTGAGCAATGATGAGGTGTTGGAAATGATGGAAACAAAAAGGAAATTAATACTGAGCATCAGGAAGAGACAGCTGAAGTTCCTGGAACACGCAATGAGGAAGGAGGGCTTGGAGAACCTGATACTAACAGGCCAGATAGAGGGGAAAAGAGACAGGGGAAAGCAACGGAAAACATATTTGAAGGACCTAATCAGGTGGATGATAGAACGAGGATTGCATGGTGTAACAGGAGAAGGCGTGCTCAAAGCCACCAGGGATAGGGAAACGTGGAAAGCCATGATCGCCTACGTCCTGAAGAGACAGGGCACATAGAAGAAGAATACTCACGGAACGAATAGAGGGAAAATGATACAGCGGAAAGTAACGCGAGACATACTTGGTGGGGTTTGAGCATGTGGATGGCGGAGAAGGTTTTGGGAGAGATACGAAGAGGAGAAGTGTTAAGAGCGTCAAGGGATAGAGTTAAGTGAAAGTCTATGATCGCCTACGTCCGTAAAGCAGACGGCGCATAAACAAAAAGAACACCCTGCGTATAAGTGGCGATACCGCCTTCATCATCATCATCCTGCGGCCTCGGCCAAGATAGAACTCACTAGACCCTTCCAGTATTCCCTATTTGTCATAGCTCCTGTAAGGTTTTCCCTGGTGATAGATGTATCTCTATGTATCCTGTCTGGAATGGTTAACTTACGAGATCAATTGTGAGATGATGGGTGCCTCCATAATATAAACGATGAAACAAGTTCATCTGTGGTACATACACAATGCCCAGTAAACTGGATAATTCTCTTTTGAACTAAGGTTGCTACTCTTGGTAGGTCTCCATATATCATTTCTAGAGTTGGTTGGTTTCGCCATGAAAGATCAAGTACTCTTCTGAGAAGTCGAGTATAACATCCATCTAAACGGCGCTGTTGTTTTGCTGAAAGAGTCCGAGTTTCAGATCCATAGAGTAAGATTGGTTCAATAAGTGTGCGAAAAACTTGGGTTTTGATCTTACGATCAAGATTGGATTTCCAGATCTTATCCATTTTGTTAGAAGCAGTTCATTTTCAGATCCATATTGATCTTACTCTATGTATCTTAAACCGCCTTGCTTGGGGTGAAATGATTAAAAAAAAAAAAAAAGAGAATCACTCAGACGCAACACCGACATACACATATCTTCTTCTTCATGTACCGTGTCCTTTCAGGACGTAGGCGATCATGGACTTGCTCTGTCTTTTTTCGCTCTCAATAATTTTTCTTTTAGTATCTCTTCTAAGCCCCGTTCCGCTCAAAACTAACAAGTACGTCTCGCGCTGCTTTTCCCTGTCTCTCCTTCTCTTTATCCGACCTGTGAGTATTGAGTTCTCCACCCCCCACTCCTCATTACGTCTCCCAGGAACTTCACTTGTCTCTTCCTGATATTAGTATAGAGTTTCTTCTCGTTTACATTCTTTCCAACATCTCATCGTTGCACACGTGCTCCGTCCATGGAATTATCAGCATTCTTCTGTAAAAACACATTTCTGCTGCCTCAAGCCTCTCTTTCATCTTTGATTAGATCGTCCAGCCTTCACTTCCATACAGAAGGACAGATATCCCATAGCAATCCAGTACTCTTTTCTTTGTTTCTAATGAGATGTTTCCTGTAATTCAGTACTCTGGTTAGCTTCTAAAATGCGTCTTTGGCCATGCAAATGCGTCTTTGGATCTCCATGTCGCACTTTCCATCCTGTCAAAATACTTCCCAGGTATTTGCATTTATACATTACTTATTTACATGCAAAGTCATACGCAGATTGTGTGACGGACAAAGTATCAGATCTTGTTTTATGATAGAGTTTTTGGGCGCCTTTCCCAATACATGTCGTTTTGTCGTGTTCTTAAAAAAACGTTTGGAAGTCTTTACAAGAAAATTAAAATTTGAAAATAATTTCAACAATTTATGGAACATATTTGATTGAACCAAATCTTGGTTAGTTTTCAGCACCCCACAAGAGAAACTATTACACTGAGTATCCATTGCAAACAACAACAAAAAAAAGGAAAAGAATAATAATGACTTTAATTTTTATGGGTACCAATTTACGGGTTAAACTGCAATTATCTGAAACTGTAGTTGAGAGAATATGCGGCTGATCCAGAGAAACTGGCAAGCACATCAGACCCCCAAATGGCGACGGTCTGCACATTTGGTTGGTGTTTGGGGAAACGTTCACGAACAAAAAAAGCGGCGACAAGCATCCAACAATGACACCACTGCATATATATATATATATATATATATATATATATATATATATATATATATATAAACCAGTTTCCTGTTTCTTTTTTCTTTTTTTGACATTAAAAAAAAATTGACTATTGCTTTGTTTTTATTTTTAATTCTGTCTCTCAATTTTCTTTGCTTATTCAGTGAATTCTAGAGCAACCCTGACCTTTTCAACTTGAACAGCCCTCAACCGAGTGGCGATTAACGACTCATTTGTCTCGTCAAAAAAGAAGAAAAGAGTTTGACGTGGGCAAGGATTCTGTCACACTACCTAGGTAATAACACAAATACATACGCACACACGCGCAAACACGCACGCATATATATATATATATATATATATAGTGACGTAAATTAATAAATATACATATGAGGAGAGTGTACATATGTACAGTATTATTATTCAGGTGTTAATGAAACAGTGCTCAATGTATGAACACTGCTGTATTATATATATATATATATATATATATATATATATATATATATATATATATATTGTAATTTTGTTATAACAATGGTTTATAAAAACCATAGTAAATGCTTGAACAGTGGGTTTTCAATCTACATGTTCTTTCACTTTTTTGTAATATATATATATATATATACACACACACACACACACACACACACACACACACACACATATATATATATATATATATATATATATTAATAAATATACATATTATCCTACGTCTCTATATATATTTACACCATAGACGTAGGTTAATATATATATATATATATATATATATATATATATATATATATTCCATTTTTAAACGAGTTATAACGCTACCTAGGTTTCTACCATAAGTGGTGTCTTCAGGCGATTTTTAATAACTGATTTTACCGTTTACCGTTTTTCTTTTTAAGAACGCTCTTGTAACGGTGTTTTGAACGTTCACGTGGCAGGGAATTTATGAACGCGCAATGTTTAAATTAAAACTGATTATGACCTTTTCATCCATGGTTGTATAAACATAAGAAGTATTAATGTGGATGCATTAAGTCATAATTTCTGTTCTTTCATTTAACAGTTCGTTTTTGTTTGGGAATAGCATAATAGCACAGTACATATTTTGCTACCGTTGTAAGGCTTGGATATTTTTACAATGCTCCACATTGGACAAAATAATGGCAACACCTTTAAATTTCAAGCAAATTAATTTCATTATGTGGTAAGACCGCATCTGGCTTTAATTGCAGCTTGAATTCTGTGTGGGATCGACTCATACAAAGTTAGAACTTTTTTTAGAGGAATTTTTATCTATTCTTCAGCTAAAACCGTTTCCAAGTCTTTCAATGATTATGGTGGACGATATCGTCTCCTCATTTGTTTTTCTAAAATGAACCGTAAACGTTCAGTAATGTTTAGATCTGGAGACTGTAGTGGCCAGATAAGATGCTCTACTTCACTAGAATGTTCCTTGTGCCATTCATTTACAACTTTAGCAGTATGAATGAGCGTATTATCCTCCTGAAAGATAGCATTTCCCACTGGAAACAGTTCCTAAACCATAAGATGAAGTTGTTCATTTAAATTCTTAAACAGTTCTGACTGTTGATTTTAATAAACCTATTTGAATATAAAAAATGTAAAAAGTATAAATAAAATAAATAACAATTTTAACAAAGAAATTAATTACTATTAATATTAAATCAACAAACATAAAAATAAACAAGCTTTGACACTTTAATAAAATTTTCCAAATTATGCTGTGATGGTACTAAGTGTTTCCATTATTTTGTGTCCCAACTGTTTATACATACATATATATATATATATATATATATATATATATATATATATATGTGTGTGTATATATATATATATATATATATATATATATATATATAAGAAAAAGTGCGAGAAGCTGTGAACGTTTTGTTTGTTTAAAGTGTAGATTTATTGTTATTGTTATGTTTATTACTTGCATTTTGTATGATATATTAAGTGTCCATTTTGGTATTTGTGTCGCTATACGTGTTTCGAGTCTAAAGTTGACTCTCTTTAGGCTAATAAACTTGTGACTTTACCAATTTCTCTCGTTGGAACAACCTCTATTCACCACACACACACACACACACACACACACACACACACACACACACACACACACACATATATATATATAAGTAAGTAAGTAGCTAACCTAGAGCCAACGGACCTACCTAGGTTTCACCTAATGGATCATCAGGCCAACTTGCCCTGATGATCCATTAGGTGAAACCTAGGTAGGTCCGTTGACTCTAGGTTAGCTACTTATTTATTTGCTCTGGTATTGCATTGAGCGCCTTACGTGTTAAGTTCCTCGTCTCGGGTTTTTTTTATTTCGACTAGTACTTTGACTAATGTTCAAGTGCTTAGTTCGTTTCTTTTTTTTGTTTCCATTATCTTCCCTCCACGTTTATACTCGGTGGGTTTTTCGAGACGTGTTTAAAGATAAATTTACATATATATATATATATATATATATATATATATATATATTTACGCGTGTGTGTGTGTGTGTGTGTGTGTGTGTGTGTGTGTGTATGAATTTAGATAAAATACAGATCAAATATGGATTGGACAGAATGTTTATGAATTTCTAAGATGTTTCAATTTTATTAAATTTTATTTAATTTTTTGATAAAGATTTAAAGTGAAACACGTTAGTATGATAAAATGTGAAATATGTCAGATTGATAAACGATGGCGATTAGCGATTAGATTAATTTGTCCCATTTTTTCTAACAAATGAAAATAAATTTGTTATTCATAAATTTATGAAAAAAATATACGAACAAATACCGAATTATGAGTAACTATAATTCTTCTTCTTCATGTGCCTTGTCTCTTCAGGATGTAGGCGATCGTGGACTTCCACTTTCCCCTGTCTCTGGTAGCTATTAATAGTTTTTCTATTGGTATCTCGCCCAAACCCCACTCCGCCATCCATTTGCTCAAGTCCATCAAGTATCTCTCACGCTGCTTTCCTCTGTCTCTCTGTCCCTCTATCCCTCCCGTGAGCATAAGATTCTCCAGACCCTCTTTTCTAATTACGTTTCTCGGGAACGTCAGCTGATGTTAAGTATGAGAGCTCGGTCCATGGTATCTTCAGCATCCTTATGTAGAACCACACTTCTGCTGCCTCGAGATTCTCCTTCACCCTTTTCTGGTGAAGATTTATTCAAAGTGAAATATGTTAGATTGATAAATGATAAGCGATTGACGATTAGAATATGTTCCATTTTTCTGACATATGAAAATAAACTTATTATTCATAAATTTATGAAAAAAAAATGTCTGAACATGAGAACTAAAATATTTAAATAAACATCGAATTACGAGTAATAATTAGAAGTTTTGAAAAATATATTTTCATGGTATTTCTTTCATTTGCTCCCGTTACATGAATTTTTTTTTTTAATCATTTCACCCCGAGCAAGGCGAAAACACCACTGATGTGCAGGGGGCTACATAAATGTAAAAAGATTACTTAGAAAAGAGTGAGGAGTACAAACTAGTTAGAAAGGAACAATAGAAAGCTGAAAAAGCAGGTACGATGACAGATACATAGGTGGAGAGAAAGGGAAGGTTATACGGGGGTGGAGAGAGAGCCAGTGGTTAGTAGATGAGTATTGACTTTGCATTTAAATTTCTGGAGGTTGTAAAAAAAATTAGCCCCACACCTTTGATTATTTTCTAATTCCGATATTAGCTTAGTTTAAACACGACAACACTTTATCATTTGCTCTATTTTCAATCTCTACTTATGTTTTTATTGGTGCATGTGTCTCTTGAAATGTCATCAATCTTGAGAAAATGACTAAGACGACAAAAGCAAAAGAAGAATGTTGCTGTTGGTGCGAGTGAATGTATGTCTGCACTGGCTGACATATCCTGATGGTGATCATCCCGACTGACACTCAAGCGTCAAGAGACCTAACTCCACCAATTCCTTATTATCTCTTCCTTGCTGATGGCTTCGGACAGACGGACGGACAGCTTTCTTATTATATATAAAAAATTAATATTATTAGAAATTAAATTCAATAATCAAAATTATTTCTAAAATTATAAACAGAGAGAGACAGAGAAAGACAGGAGGGAGGGAGAGAGGGAGGGAGAAAGTGCTTATTCAAATATTTTATTTTTTGCTGGTACGTTAGTTAAACATTGCCGAAAATTTGTTGTTGGCTAGGTTGAAAATTAAACTCGATCTTAACTCGAAATGAATAATGTGTAATATATAAAAATTTTAATTTCCTACCAAATCTAAGATTTTGTGCCAAACTGTTATAGTGGAACATCCTGCCATCCCTGAGAATGGAATGCTATAGACTATAAAGGACGGTGACAAGCGGAGAGAGCAACCGTCTTAGGCGAAGGCATTCTCTATTTGATAGTTTATTCCGCTCCTACTCGTTGATTGTTTATATGTATCTTATTGTTAATTGTACCTTAGTACAATAAATCCGTTATATCGTATTCCTGTGTTGAGTACCATTCTTCCATTAATCATTACACTGATATTCCTTTTCGGGATATATCACAAACAAAAGAACAAGTTAGGCGCAAATCACAAAACAAGACTCAACCACTGCGTAAAAACGTAAATGAAAAACATTTATTACACAAGTAGGTAAAAGGTACAAATACAAAGTTTACACAAAAATGTGCTTTTATGCACCGATTAAAATAAGGTAAGGATTTCTGATAAAGGATTCTCATCGAAAAATGTAAAAAAATTACGGTTTCAGTTGAGAAAAAAAGACAAGGATTCAATGACAAAAATAAAAGAAAGAAAAACAATTCAAGGAAGCAGATGGTGCAACCATCTTTCAGAAAAAACTGAAAACACCTACTTTTACTTGACCTACGAGCATCTCTGGGACATATAGTGATTTCAGAAAAGACCCTCTTAAATTGGGAAAATTTCTTTGAATTCTTTTCGTTCTTTTTTATCCAACTGCAGGAGAATTTTCACTTGTGAATTTCTAGGTCCTCTGCAGCTGGTTGGTAAATGGTGCCTTCTTGATACTCTCTTCTTGATGTCAAATGCCTTCCACTCCTTGATGTAGATTTGCCTTGTTCCCGTGCAGTCAAAAAGTTATCTCCTTTTGTCTTCTGACCTGAGTTCTATATATTCGGAAAAATAGGCTCACAAGTCCCCCATTCTGGATCTTACTAGAGCTTGAGAACACGTCTCTTATTGGTCAGAAAACACGAAAAAATAATTTTTCATAACTTGAAATGGATTCTTAACAATTTTAGCGGCTTTTAATCGCTGAGCCGAAAATGATATGCAAGTGTAACAATCTTTTACCTCAAGTGAAATGACTACATTGAATACATACCTAAAACTGCTGTATAGGGCCAGAAAGTTTTTCTCGTCTGTATCCATCTTGTACATATATAAATCTACCATCTGCTCGTGCATTGAATACTGCTGCCACATCTGGTTGGGTGTCCTTGCTATTTATTTTGGGGTTCTTGATAAAATCCAACGGAGAATCTGCAATGTAATAGATCCCGACCTGGTAGCTCAACTCCAGTCACTTTCTCACCGAAGTAATGTGGCTTCCCTCTGTCCCTTCTACAAATACTTTCATCTGCTCCAATGAGCTTAGTTCCCTGGTGCCCACTCTGCATGAATTTAATAGAGCTACTAGACTAGCGATTAGGTCCCGCCCTTTTACAGTGAAACCAATCAAATATAACCGCAACTTCTACTCCACCAGCTTCTTTGCTCGCACTTCCCGTGTACAAGCAAGTACAGCTTACAGCTACAATCTCGAAGAATTTAAATGCAATGTCAATTATCATCTCTTGTCTCCTTAATTCGCATGCTTTCCCTGACAACCCTTGTATCATATTCTCCCTGTGCACTTTATTCTCATGCAGGTCTCTTCACACTAGTGTTCTCATACTTCTTACCTCTTATGTAACCCCCTGCACATCAGTGGCAATACTGCTTTGCTTGGGGGGAAATGATTATAAAAAATCGTCTGACCTTCATAAAAAATACACTTCTCTCAAAAGAACGTATACTAAAAAAATAACAAAAAAGCAAAAAACAAAAAAAAGCAACCAAGACGATTAAACATTTATTCAAGACTAACGTTTTTAAAGTAGTTAAAATAAAACTTTTATAAATATACCAGCAGTTGCTGAGTGTTAACACTGTTAAGTTAAATAATATAAATTAATTTATGGCAGCAAACTCTAGTATTTTCTCTCAGTGGGAGAAAAGAGACTTTGAGGCAACAGGGATATAGCCCTACAGAAGGAGGATGTGAATATCATGGATGGTACATATAAACAACGAGGAACTTTTAAGAAAATATGGAAATAGAAAAAAGAACCTTATTTAAAATCATAAGGACTTAGTTGATATTCCAGGATTCATAATTAAGCATGAGGGCTTGGAGATTCTGACACTCACAGACCATATTGATAATAACAGAGTTAAAGGAAAGCATCAAGTATCTTATCTGAGAAGTTTGGGTGGCTGGATGGTACAATCGAGACTTTGAGGGTTAGTAAGGAGACAAACATTGTCTGGGGTCACAAAGGATAGGAAATTATGGAGGGTTATAATCACCTACGTCATTTGCAAATTTCACCATTTATAAAATCTCCTTGCGTAAAGCGACGGTTAATATTTTAAACCTTGAAATACTATGGCAAGCTCCATTGGGTGCTCCAGACTTGTAGCCCTATGCCAAACTAAGCTAAGATTGATATCGAAAAAATGAGATTTTCATAGAAAATTTACCGTCATGGGATAACAAGGAGACATAATGCTTAGAACTACAAAGATAAGATATCGTGGAGAGCCATGGTTGCCTACGTCCCGAAAGAACCCTGGATATAGAAGAAGAAAAAAGGCCATCTTATTAGCTAGGAATTCTCGGAACGATTTATGACAAATGTTAGATTCAGAAACGAGGTTTATTTGGGGACAGTCTCATATTACTCCAGACTTAACGAGAAAAATATTTTAACATAAAGGAAAATGTGTAAAGATATGTACGGTGCGTGTGGTCCAATGTACAGTGCGTGTGGTCCAAGATAGAGGTCCCATGACATTTTGCAAGAGATTGACTGAAGAAAGCCAAAAATCTGTAAATTAATTATTACCGCTTCCCTTCGTCTGATTCCCAAATTGCTCTCGGCACTACGGGGACAGAAAGACTTCCTTTTACATCAACTAAAAAAATGGAATTGCTTCTTTCTCACATGTGAATCTAGGATGGGAATTTTAACAGCATTGAGGGCCTAAAACACTACACTAAAAAATAATACGCAAATATCTATCAAGATCGCGTGGCCATTATTACTTAAGAAACAGTAGTTTTGTGAGATTATGCATAAAAAATTTTGAAAACATTTAATTTGACATATTACGCCGATCAATAGGCGATATCAGAAAAATGAATTTTATTTCAACAAAATCTACGTTCTTCTTCTATGTGCCCTGTCCCTTCAGGACGTAGGCGATCATGGCTTTCCATGTTTCCCTATCCCTGGTGGCTCTGAGCACGCCTTCTCCTGTTACACCATGCAATCCTCGTTCCGTCATCCACCTGATTAGGTCCTTCATATATGTTTTCCGTTGCTTTCCGCTGTCTCTTTTTCCCTCTATCTGGCCTGTTAGTATCAGGTTCTCCAAGCCCTCCTTCCTCATTGCATGTCCCAAGAACTTCAGCTGTCTATTCCTGATGCTCAGTATAAATTTCCTTTTTGTTTCCTTCATATCCAAGACCTCATCATTGCTCACATGCTCGATCCATGATATTCGCAGCATCCTGATGTAGAACCACATTTCAGTTGCTTCAAGTCTTTCCTTCATCTTTGATGATATTGTCCAGCATTCACTGCCATATTGAAAGACGGAAGCGTAGATTTCCAGGACAATTTCGCTAGAAATCTACATTAGTTCCTTGAATTTGGAACGCCATAAATTACAGTAACGCGGTTTAACAAGTCCAATGCGCGTGAAACCTGATTAACCAATGGAAATCAAACAAAAAAATGAAAATAACATAATTTTTTCTTCTTTTTTCACCATATCTCATTTTCTGATGAAGCTTTAATAAAAGTAAAACCTGTTAGATTGATAAACGTTTGCTATTTGTTCTTTATCATATATATATATATATATAGCTACCCGTAAAGATGTAGCGGATAATACAAAAGATTTTATGTGATTAATATGAAATATGACTTAGATAAAAATAAAGAGCTCACTGGATATTATTTAGAGCAATATCAAATATTGAGAGGAAAACTCAACACATAATTAAACGGTTATATTTTATCTGTATTTTGGCAGCAAGAATTCTCTGAAACGTGTTTTGTTAAATAATACATTATTGTAACATTAAATTAAATAATACATTATTGGGAACATTATTGTAAAAGAAATATTATATATATATATATATATATATATATAGAGAGAGAGAGAGAGAGAGAGAGAGAGAGAGAGACTAAACTATCACCCGGTTCACACTCGACCCACGTCTATTGAACAGGTGAAGAGGCTCATTCCTTTGTTTCCTGTTTAGGATGTGGTTTCCGGCTTTCTCTTTTCCAATCTTTTCACTCTTACGTAGCCCCCTGCGCCTCAGTGACGTTACCGCCTTGCTAGGGGTGATATATATATATATATATATATGTGTGTGTGTGTGTGTGTGTGTGTGTGTGTGTGTGTGTGTGTGTGTACAGCTTGGGAATACCAGGTGCTGTAAGCGTTTTTTTAATGGATGCGCATTGTGGTGCAGTGGAACGAGGAATCGGGGATCCGAGTTCGAATTCCAGTTAAATGCTCTGCAGTCACTTACGCGCTAATACCTTTGAGAAAAGTATTAATCCTTCCCTCCAATTATGGGTTAAATAAAAGATTGGGTTCTATAGCCTTCGCTTGCAACCAGTCTACCGCAGGTAGTGGCAACCTGTTGCGAGTTAATTAAGAGCCTGGGGTCTATTGTCTTCTTCATCTGTGGCATTTATATGCATCGACATTGAGTGTATCAATAGTTCCGAAAAGTGTGGATGGTTCTGCACAAGATTTCACCACTTTAATCAAATCTCTTGTGTGGGTCTTCTGGCGGTTTACCTTGGTTTCATAACAAACAATTAGATCAGATCCTCAGACGCCGAATCCGACGGAAGAGTCGATTATGTGTGTGTGTATATATATATATATATATATATATATATATATATATATTATTACTTCAAACGTTATTTTTATTGGATACTCGTACTTGAGCAGACGTCCCGTTTTTTTTAATTTTATTTTAAATAGTATTAATGTCAGGTGCCGGCCAGTGCACTCGAGAAAATGGGCCCTTCGGTATGATTCGAACCTGCGTTTCCTTTTGCAGGAGAAACCAATTTCTGATTCAGCGAAAATAATATATATATATATATATATATATATATATATATATATAAGTACAAGACCCAAGAGCCACTCGTGGTAGGGGTTACAGATAACAGCTTATGGGGATATGTGCGAAAGATAACGATAACGGTTAACCCTAGACTTGAGCAGGTTGAAATTGTAGTAATCAAAGAGAAGTATTCTCTTTGGAGTCGATTCCACAAAGCAGCGGTTGGTGAGAAGCAGCAACTCGAACGAAATGAGGGTAGTTCGCCACAATGTGCCTGATACGGTGGATCTTAAACTTTGAAGATTAAAACTGATGGAACTAAGGAATGAAGTTCGTCTAAATCAGAGGTTCTCAAACTATTTTAGGATTTTTTGAATGGCGGTCTCTCTATAATACTTTAGATGGCTCGAGGACCCTTTTATATTAACCACAGTTAACTTATAGGCTACTGAAATAAAACATTTGGAATCACTGTTACACCTGTAATCAAAGCAATTCAAATATAATCACGCAATTTACCTCACCTTCAGTCAAAGCAACTCGAATTAAATCACGTAAACTGTAGAACACAAATACTTTCTTCTTCTTCGTATAGATTCGAGTATCTTTGCAACGGTTTTTCTCCTTACATAACTAAAGCATAAGCAAGGGTCAAAATAGAACTAAGGGAGGTAACTCAAGAAATAAAAATAATGTATAAAAAAGGAAAAAGGAGTTAAATAAGGGAGAGTTGGAGATGAAAAAATACAATCTCCCTTTTCAACAACAACGCTACCATTATGACTTGGTAACAATCTCAAATAGCCAATAATTTCAACTGAGTGTCCTCTTCGCGACCCCCTAGGTGACAGCTGACCCCAGTATGAGAACCGCTTGTCTAAATACTTTCCGTATGAAGAGCAATAGAGCAGCGAGTGGTTTGCAACGTTTCGTCTCTGGAAAAAGGGTTGTAGAGTGGGAAGTAATTCATCAACCACAAGGACGCGGAGACATCTTCGGATTCTATCAAGACTGGAAAATGAATACTGAGCATCTCCTGCTATGATAGCAGCAGTGGCGTAGCTAGAGGTGGGAGATCCACCTCGGGCGCTACTTTATGGGGGCACCACATTTGTGTCTACTGTACGCTATAAGCCTCTCCAGGGTGTATTAAAGTAAAACTTGTTTTAATGTTGGGACCATAGTAACAGTTGAGAGATCTTTTCGATTTCGAATAACTTAAACTAACAATCATATCTATTGTCCTATCTACTGTCTATCACAGCGATAATTACAGATGAAATAGTTTTTGAAGAATTTGTCAACAAAAAAAGCAAGGAAAGTGACTTTGTAGAATGTAATTTTCATTTAAGAAATACAGACGGTCCTAATGTTTTACACCTTTTTCCATATATGTCGTTTTTGCTTTTGATCTGTTACTGATAAAGTTTACATCATGACATTTGGTAATTTAAAACATACTATATTTTAGTATGTGAAAGTAATATTATAACGGTACACAAACTAATTTTATAACTTTAAGAGTGCGTCACAGTACAATATGCATTTTTTGTAGGAGAGCAAACTCAAGGGCTGTCCCAGGCGGTACACACTCCAGCTAGACCAGTGGGTAGCAATAATCAATTTTCGATCTGATCTGCTTCTTGCAAAGGTATACGATAGCAGGAGGCGTCAGGTACTTACAAGAGCTGTACAAGGAATCTTTAGCGATGGAGCCTCTGTATGAGTTTAATTTGAGGTCTGGGTTGAGCTTAAGCCCTAATTGGCGCTCAAACCACGAGACCTTTCCGAGAGAACATCCATTCATTGCAATAGAATCCATTTTTCACATTTATAATCTAGTCAGAATCCATGTTGTACATTTACAAAACTACCATTCATCCGTGCGTTGAATAATGTTGCCATATATGGCCGGGTGCTCCCGTTATTCGTCTTAGGGTTCTCGAAAAAATCCAGAGGATCTGCAATATAATCGATCCTAACTTGGCAACACGCCTTCAGTTACATTCTCACCGATGTTATGTGGCTTCCCTCTGCCTTTTCTACAAGTATTTTCTACAAGTATTTTCTGGTCTGACGAGATTTTTACCCTTGTACCCTGACCACGTGTATTTACTCGTACTACTAGATTGGCATCAAAGTCCCACCTATTTACCGTCGAAATAGTTAAGTGTAACTGTCTCTTCTACTCGAATAGTTTCTTTTCTCGCACTTCCCGTTTGTGGAACTCACTTCCATTCGCTTGCTTCTTTGATAGCTAAAATCTCCAAAAGTTTAAACGCAAAGTCAATTGCTATCGTTTTATATACTTGATTACCATCCATTCTTTTCTTCGACATCCCCTGTACCCCTTTTTTCTCTCACACTGTAACCCCTTGAGCACTAGTGGCGGTCCAGCCTTGTTTGTAGTGAAATAATTATAAAAATAAATGAATTCACATATGTGCACCATTGATTTATATAAGAGATGAATTGAGATTCAACTTTTCTGATAGCTACAATCTCCAAAAGTTTAAATGCAACATCAATTGCCATCTTCTATCTCCTTGATTCCCATCCATATCTTATCTTTTCTTCGACATCCCCTTTCCTTGTTTTTTCTCTCACTCTAGCCTCTTGAGCACTAGTGGCGGTCCAGCCTTGTTTGGAGTGAAATGATTATAAAAAAAAGTTTTAAATTTAGACGAAAATGCGGAGTCTGTTGTTTGCTTTTAATATTGATCGCAAGTGTCCGGAATAATATATAATAATATATATAATTATATAATAATAATAATAATATATATAATTATAATATTGAATGCAAGTGTCCGGAAGAAAGGGTTTCACAATCGAGAAGTCCCAGAAAAGAAACTGTTAGCATAGAACTTATGGTTACATCTAACAATTTTGACTGTAAAATAATGAGATTTTGCGGCCAGTCTAGTAATGAGCTTAAATTCATAGCGTCAAGGTACCACAAAGAATAGTTCATCAGAATATTTACCATGAAAAAGGCATAAAAAAGTCACTAACAAGTAGGGTAATAACATTGTAAATTCTTCTTTGGATTTGATCAAGAATACTTAACAGAAGCACCAAATCAAATATGACAGAAAAATTCAATACATGGACGAGTGGTAAATATATAAAAGTGTAAGATAGATTTTGGCGAGAAAAATTGTCTAGTGTAGCGAACAAAACAAGAACTACATTTCAAAATTCAAATCTGACTCATTGTTAGAAATAAATGAATTTTCTCGAATTTACAAACTTTGCTTAACACACATAAAACTTGTCGTCCAATGGAAAGGCCAAAAACACATCCGGGAGTGAATTCCCAAACGAAATAAAAGACACGTCAAGTTTGACCCTCGTCAGAAAAAAATGAGATTTGTTTTTTTACCTTAAGTCTAGATTTAAATGTTACTGTTTGTACAAAACAGAAACACATTTCCTTCTAACCAGTTTAACTCGCCGTATTTTTACTTCTAAAATATTAGACAGATAGATAGATAGATAGATAGATAGATAGATAGATAGATGTGAACAGACATATGTGTGTGTGTGTGTGTGTGTGTGTGTGTGTGTGTGTGTGTGTGTGTGTGTGTGTGTGTCGTTAAATCGATAATAAACCGAGATAGATAGATAGATAGATAGATAGATGTGAGTTTGTAATTCTGGGTATCACGCTCTTGCGATCGTCAAACAAACTCTATGTCAGCTCTATCACTCTATCACTGATATGGAGCGCTTTCAAAGAAGTACCATGCATATATAATATATAAATAATATAATATATATAACAACTCTCATTTTTTTGACAAACGTCAAGCGATCATATTATTATTGCCTCTCTCTTTCTCTTTCACCTCCTTTTATTCTTCCATACGGATTCACACATTCTAATCTCCAACCTGCTAACAACATGATTGCGAATAAATCCTAAGTTTTAGGGAGTTCGGTTATGTATGCCACTAGGCCGAATCAATGAACATTAACCATCACCCTATAACTTCACTAGCACGATACAGTGAACCAACTTTCCTAGAAGCAAACTTAACAATTGATTCAATGTAATCTTTCCACTTAATATCAGTGGAAATTATTAGCCCGAGAAGGCTCAACGACCCACCCACCCACCTGGAGGCTAGCATCAGCCGTAAAAGTGAAAAGGGTCTCTCATACGGTTAACAGAGAGCAGTTTTGTTTTGCAGACGTTAAAATCAACAAGCCATTCTTTGCCCCAGTAAACAACAAAATGTAGGTATTTTTTTTTACATCAGCTCCCAATCTCATCTCGTCAAAATGCTCAGACTTACGATAAAGAAAGGAATAAATGGATGTGTTATCAGCATAGATATCGAGTTGAGAACTGATTCGATCAGTTCGATGAGAAAGGTCGATGATGAAAATTAGAAAAATAAAGTATAAATACGTTTTATCAGTAAAACAACAGGCGAACGTGGTCTCAGCTGGCAGCCGGTTTGGGAGTAGTAGCAGATAGGGAAACGAAATGACAAACGCTCCAACAGAAGGTTGCAAAGGAAAGCGAGAAGAAAGGACTAAGCATAAACAACAAGAATACAGAATGCTGGATTGAAAAGGATGATCCCAAAATGCAAATTACAAATAAGAGATACTAAAATAAAACAA
>JBBBDQ010000771.1:720000-732500 GCA_037127315.1 Ascarosepion bandense | reverse complement strand
AATGAACTGATGGTTCATTTAGGCATAAAAATAAAAATCTGCACAAATAGGTTGATCCAGATTTAATTTAATGTAATTATTTTTTAAGAATCTCCCTCTATGTTTAATATAAAAAATTAATATTCACAACTCTAAAATATATATTTCACAAACACACACACACACACACACACACACACACACACACACACACACACACACACACATATATATATATATATATATATATATATAATAGTTTATTTACACTATTTATTTTGTTTGGATTATGGTCTTCAACTCCGTTGCATTATTTACGACATTTCGGCCGTTGTACGCTCCGGTCTTCATCAAGTGATTGTAATTTCGAGCTGAACCCTTTATTTCGTCCACCGAGGCAGATTGTTCTATTTCAGCGAGCTATGTCTCTTCCAGCTGTATCAGTTATCTCCCTTTGACTCAAATCTCGAGGTTTTCGTTCACATTTGCTGTCGGCAGATACTGAACTTACAACTCTTTTAGTCACAACTCTTTTAGTCGCTGGATGCAGCCAATGTTTTTATCCACTGGGCCATGTGTCTTATCACGTCTAGAAGGCTGGAGCGTGCAACGGCCAAAACGTCGTGAATATGGCAACGAAGATGAGGATAAAAGTCAATGCAAACAGCGTAAACAATATAAATATAGACAAATCTCGTTTATTTTATATGCCAAATATATACATTTAAAAAAAGCTGTAATCTCGTTATAATATATAACTGCACCAGCATTGTGATAACCAGATATTTTTATTAAAATTTAAATTACGTAACGGTTACATTATAATCAGCACTTGAATATTGCGTTGAAACTCTAAATCATGCTACCGGTTTGGGTTAGCACATATATATATATATATATATATATAGATAGATAGATAGATAGATAGATAGATAGATAGATAGATAGTAGAGAGAGAGAGAGAGAGAGAGAGAGAAAGAGGTATAGAGAGACGAAAAGGGAGTGTGCGAATTCGATAGATAGATAGATAGATAGATAGATAGATAGATAGATAGATAATGAAAAGACATAGATAGATAGATAGATAGATAGATAGATAATGAAAAGACTGTGATAGATAGATAGATAGATAGATAGATAGATAGATAGATAGATAGATAGATAATGAAAGGACTGTGATAGATAGATAGATAGATAATGAAAGGACTTAGATAGATAGATAGATAGATAGATAGATAGATAGATAGATAGATAGATAGATAGATAGATGTGAACAGTTTAAGACAAATAAGTTGTTTTTTTTTTAAATATATATTCAATATTTATTATGAGTTTATTTTTTAAACCGATCCAATGTTGAATTGACGATCATCGAAAATATTATTCCAATCAATTTTTTTTTTTTATCTCTGAGAGATTTAATTAAGAATGCACCATTTTTAGATATTTCTAGCAGATGTAGATCTAGAAACTGAAGACATTTTTACCATAAGATCAATACAAGAATATTATATAATAAACAGCATAAACTTCTTTTTACTGTAATGGCACTAACCGGGCACTTCTTTCCTTTGCTCTCGCCATCAACATTCACTGATATAAGTTGAGAGAACCGCTTCCTCCTCTTAGATATCTTGATAATTATTACATATCTTGTATTAATAGAATTGTAATTACTGATTACTAATAATAAGTATTTATTATAATAAACAGAATATATTAAAGTTCCGTGTGCAAGAGGCAGTTAACATTTATATTTTTTCAGGAAAGATTTGTCCGTTTAGGACAAATTACTTTTCTTTATTTGAATATTGCTATTTCTTCGGAAAGGTCACTGTCTTTCTATAGAATTCCTGAAGTTATTTCCGCTGCCTTGTGCACGATTTAAGAATCAGAGTTCTCCTTCTTCAGGAATGTCTGACACATAATGTTCGAGGCACACGTCTGCACTGCTATTGAATTAGAAAATGGAAGAGTTGAACTCATTCTTTTCCCCTAGATTTTAGATAAATTCCGGCTTGCCATTCATTTTTTCCAGTTGGGAGTTCATTTCAAGGTAACTTTAGATTGGACCTCGTCAGAACATAACTGGTTTAAAATAAGCTTCTTAATATCAAGAGACATATTAATATTGTCTGTCTTTATATGAAGTTCGTCATTAGACATCTTCTTAAGCCAATAAATATTATAGGAATTCTTTCATTCCGCATCCTCATCACAAGTATTCATGACCCAAGTTCCTTGATATCAAGAGACATAATAGTACACACTCTCATCATATGCAGTTCGTCATTAGACATCTTTTTAAGCCAATAAAATTTATAAAATTTTCGCAGGCATTCTATCATTCAGTATCTTCATCACAAGACTGGGTTATAATGAACGAAGTTTCTGGATATTAAGGACATATTAAAATTGTCTGTTTACATATGCAGTTCATCATAAGACATCTTCTTAAGTGAATAAATATTATAGATCTCGCGTAGGCATACATCAGTTGGTATCCTCATCACAAGAGAGAGCACAAGATTAATTTCTTAATATTAAGAGACATACTACTACTGTTTTTATATGCGGTTGTCATAAGGCATTTTCTTAGGCAAGTAAATATTATAGATCCTTCTTATGTATTATGTCATTAGGCATCCTCATCAAAAGACTGAGATATGTCATATTTTGTTTAATATCAAGGGACATATTACAACTGTTTGTCTTCTTATCCAATTCGTCAGTAGACATCTTTTCACATGGAAAGCAAACGAAAAACTTACAGCGAAATATATATATATATGATTATGAATTAAGTGTACATTGCGACACAGAAATTTCTATGTTTCGAGATAGAATCTCGTCACCAGGCAATGTTGGATGTTGGTTGTGAAAATGATTTACATTTAAATTTATATATATTTGGTTAAATGACTTGCAACGTTTTATTTCGTAACAAGTGTTAAAAACTAGGATTCATGTGTTAAATAATACTACAAACTTGTTCGGTACTAACTGGATGGAATGATATTTACCGAGTTCGAATTCCAGTTGAATTCCTTGCATTCACTTACGCACAAATACCCTTGGGAAAGGTATTAATCCATCTCTTCCCTCCAGTTATGGGTCAAATGACAGGATAGACTGGGTTCTATAGCCCTAGCTGGAAACCAGTCTACCGCAGAAAGTAATGGCAAATTACTGCGGGATAATCTTCTATATCTATACCAAGAAATCAAATTTTGACTTACATCCATTCATTTTTCTTTCAGTCTACGGTTTCGCTTTACCTGGAAACAACTATTGCTTTTTAGTCTTTCGTGCCAACGTCCAAAGAATCTGAGGTCCAGGACCATGGATTAGTTTTAAAGCTTTCATTACACCCGAGCAACGCCGGGCTATATTGCTAGTTTATATATATTTGGCGAAATGACTTGTAATGTTTCATTTCATTTCATTTCGTAACAAGTGTTAAAAACTAAGATTCATGTGTTAAAAAATACTACAAACTTGTTCGGTACTAACTGGATGGAATTATCTAAGTTATGATATTTTCCGAGTTCGAATTCCAGCTGAATTCCTTGCATTCACTTAGGCACAAATACCCTTGGGAAAGGTATTAATCCGTCTCTTCCCTCCAGTTCTGGGTTAAATAACAGGACAGATTGGGTTTTATAACATTGGCTGGTAACCAGTCTACCGCAGAAAATAATGGCAACCTACTGCGGAAAAATTTCTACCCAGTCAGTTATGTTTCTCTCGAGACATGATCGCCCAAGGGTGTATGGCATTTAACTGACTGACTGATATTTACCTGTAAATGTTTATTGCAAAAATGTAAGGGGACAAAAGCAACAGTTTAAAAAAAAAACAGTGGAAATTTAAAGGTATAACAGAAAAATGTTTTCTAGATGTTCTGTACGATGAGTTGGGTCAGTGTTCCAAAGTCAAAGCATCGCAGATAGAACGAGGATGATATTCTTCAGTGATCGTAATAAAGGGTTCGGTTCGAAATTTCTAGGACCTGAAGAAGGCTGGAGAGTACCACGACAGAAACGTCGTAAAGATGGCAATAAAGATGAGAACAATAGTGCGAACAAAATAAATAGTACAAGTACTACCTCATCTGAAAAGTATAGACAAATACTATTTATTTATTATATTGCTTATTAACAAGAATAATTTTATATTTACAAGATTATAAAAATATGTGAACCAATTATAACAATATTTATTGTTTGCTATTTTATAAACATAAATATGGAAAGCATATTATGTATTTATAAATGTATAAAAATGTCTGTAAAGAAAAAACATTTAAACGCATAATGTCAGTTAACTGTAAATTCGATATTAAGAAAAAATGTATTTTACCGGGCACTTCTTTCCTTTACTCTCGCCAACAACATTCACTGATATAAGTTGAGAGAACCGCTTCCTCCTCTTAGATATCCTGATAATTATTACATATCTTGTATTAATAGAATTGTACTTACTGATTACTAATAATAAGTATTTATTATAATAAACAGAATATATTATTATATTATATAATATTATATAATATTAATATAGTATATATATTAATATACAACATATATAATAATTAATAATGTCACATTATATAATATGAATATATATTAATATAATGTAATATATATATTATAATGAAGAGCAGTGATACAGCGAAACAGGCTTGTCAGCAGATGATTATTTATGCTCTAGTCGTCGATCAGTATAGAGAGCGGTAGATTTCATAAAAACAGTAACTACTTTCCACTTTACACTACGTTCTTTGGTTAATGAAATGAACGCAGTTCGGTTCGGCTATCAAACTGAACGCTCTCAGTTACTGGCTGTTTATTTACACCCTGTGAATAACCTACTATGAAAGCTGTATTTATCCCCGTACGCCGATAGCGCAGTGGAAAGATATCTGTTTGATGACGAATCAGTCAAGTTTCCATCTCTGCTTGAAGCAAACGGTTAATCTAACTACTATAAAGGGTTTCAGTTTTGTTTAGCGGCATATCAACCTCTGTGGGTTATTTAATACCAAAAGGTAGGAGTTTAAGAATTTTTTTACATTTTCGGTTATAGTGAGAAGGTTGGTTTAGTCAGATTTTAATTAAATCTTTTTTGTTTTTATCTTTTTTATTTTAGAAAACTGAAAATGTCTTCTAGATTTGTATTCAATAATGTTTTACTGTAAAGAATTTTTTTCTTCAAAAATATATTATGGTAATAATTCTTTTTCAAAAATGCATCGCTGGTAATATTTTTGCTTCAAAAATGTATATTTTTCTATAAAAGTCTATTTCTATGTATATATTTCTATAAAAGTCTATTTTTATACCTTCATAGTGTTTTGGCCCCAGTTTGGGAGTTAACTATTTGTCCATAGATGGGACCCCAACAGGTGCTACCACTCTGGGTCAGGATGAACCTGGGAACAACAGCAATTGAGAGGTGGTTCTATGCTCCTCACAAACTCCCAATCAGAGGCCTTGCTGTCGGATGCAGTTTACCATCATGCCCATGATCTTGCAATGAAGAGTTGTGATATAGCGATACAGGATTGTCTGCAGATAATAATAATAATAATAATAATAATAATGTAATATATACATGTGTGTGTGTGTGTGTGTGTGTGTGTGTGTGTGTGTGTGTGTGTGTGTGTGTGTGTATACCTCAACAGGTGTTTACTCGTGCAACCAGACTGGCAACTGGGTCCCACCCATTCACAGTCAGGTTAGCCAAATGCAGACGACAATTCTACTCCTGCAGCTTCTTCTCTCGCACTTCCGCCTGTGGAACTCGCTCCCATATTCTCGCTTTCCTGACGGCTACAACCTCCAGAAATTTAAATGCAATGTCAATACTCATCTATTAACCACTGGACTCTAGCTCTCTCCCCACCCCCGTATATCCTTCCCTTTCTCTCCACCTATGTATCTGTCATCGCACCTGCTTTCTCGGCTTTCTATTGCTCCTTTCTAACTAGTTTGTACTCTTCACTCTTTTCTAATTAATCTTTTTACAGTTATTTAGCCCCCCGCTTTTCAGTGGCATTTCTGCCTTGCTCGGGGTGAAATGATTATATATATGTGTGTGTGTGTGTGTGTGTGTGTGTGTGTGTGTGTGTGTGTGTGTGTGTGTAAATATAATATGCATATATATATTATATAATATTAATAATATATTGTAATTGTAATTGTAGTTACTAATACTAATAACAGAATTGCAATAATTACTACATCTTCCTTTTACATATCTTAATAATTTTGTAATATTTATAAATATTTGAATTAAAAGATTTCTTTTCGAATTCATTTTTTCATAAAATCATGAATAATAAATCTTTATAAAAGGTAAATAATTAATTTCATTGAATTTGGTTCACATTTGGAGAGGATGGAAATGAAAAGGAAATTAATACTTAACATCAGGAAAAGGCAGTTAAAGTTCCTGGGACATGCAATAAGGAAGGAGGGATTGGAGAATCTGATACTCACAGGTCAGATAGAGGGAAGGAGATACAGGGGAAAGAATTGCGTAACATACTTGACGGGCTTGAGCAAGTGGGTGGCGGAGCGGGGTTTGGGTAGCATAACAGGAGAAAGCGTGCTAAATGCCACTAGGGATAGGGAGATATGGAAGGCCATGATCGCCTACGTTATAAAGAGATACAACACATAGAAGAAGAAGAAATAAATATTACTGATGGAATCAAAAGTGAATAACCGTCCTTTTGACACATATTTTGTTTGTTTGTTTGTTTGTTTGTTTGTTTGTTTGTAAATATCAAACTTTCTACCATCGTGTGCAACTCTAATGATTCTAAATGATTTCCGACATCTTGTAGTTGTTGCCGAGAAAATCTCAGTCGATAATTTTGACGAACGTTTTAAATTTGTTGCCCTTGGATTCACGATTTACAGACATTTTCAAGAACGATTCTGAGAATAACATGGTCCGAATATGTGAGCAATGGTGAAATGTAAACAAAAAAAAAAATGTATACTTAGCATCAAAAAAAGAAAAAAGATAGTTGAGAGCTGTAATGCGGAAACCATCGTGGCCGAGTCGATTAAGGCACGCCGAATTTAACGATAGTTTCCCTTTGCCAAGAGGGAAGCAGGTGCGAATCCTGCTAGAGAGCCAACATTTTCTTTAATAAAAGTTTTTTAAATATTCAGATTGATAAAAAAAAAATGAATAAATGGAGAGTCTACTAGATATGTGTATCCATTGAAAATAATGTTTACGTGATAAATAATTATAACAACGATGCTGTTAATAATAATAACCGTGTTAACAATAATACCCTAGGAGTTTAAACTGGACTCTAAACGACATCAGGCGAATGGATGCTAAAACAAGAAAGCTTCTTTCTAAGCATAAGATGCATCATCCAAAGGCTGATGTAGACCGTCTATACATACCCCGTAAAGAAGGTGGAAGGGGTCTTATTCAGCTGGAATTGTCATACAAGACAACAACTATTGGCTTACTAACATACATAGAAACAACAAAGGATTGGATGATACAATTAGTAAGGCAACATGAAGAAAGAAAGAAAAAATATTCAATAATAAAAGAAGGCAGTAAATACAAACAAGATTTACAGTTAGTAGATTCTGTAGAAAAGCAGAACGGAAGTCAAGAGCCGGCTATTGCGGCAAAGAATATGAAAATGAAAGCCAAAGATAAAGCTCTTGAACAGATGAAACAGCGCTGGCAAGACAAACCTCTGCATGGCCAATATCCAGAACGTGCTAATAAATCCAATGTTGACTAAGTTAATACTCATCGATGGTTACGTGCATCTGGATTAAATTCTGAAACTGAAGGCTTTATTCTTGCAGCACAAGACCAAAGTCTTTTCACTAGAAACTTTCAGGCAAATATTATGCATAATAATATGGATCCAAAATGCAGGTTTTGTGATAAACACCAGCAAACATTAGAGCACCTAATCTTAGGCTGTTCGGTGCTTGCCCCAAATGAATATAAATATCGCCACGATAGAGTTGGGCAATATTTACATTGGGCAATGTGCAAACATTATGGAAAAGCTGTAAACAAACACTGGTATGAACATCATCCAGCACCGGTTACAGAAATAGAAGATGTAACCATTCTATGGGATTACACCATCTACACAGACAGAAAAATTGAAGCAAACAGGCCAGACATTATTGTTAAAAACCAGAAGGAGAAAACTTGTCTATTAATTGATATGGCTTGTCCAGCGGATTGTAACATAGCAACCAAGGAATTTGAAAAACTGTCAAAATATAAAGACCTGGAAATTGAAATAGAAAAAATGTGGAAATTGAAAACAAGAGTTGTACCAGTGATAGTAGGTGCACTTGGAATGATAAAAAATGGAACAAAACAACACATTGAAAGAATCCCTGGAAACCCCAGCTGAAGAGATATACAAAAAATTGTCTTATTAAGTACAGCCCACACACTAAGGAAAACTTTATCTATGTAATGCTGAGGATGATAGGGAAGATAGAAAAACATGAAATGGAGCCATAACAACACGCCACTACCTGCCTTAGGTCTCCCCGCAGACTTGGTTGGTAGTGAGACCAAAGCAGAAATCGAAATATGATGAAAAATAACATTATAATAATAATAATAATAATAATAATAATAATAATAATAATAATAATAATAATAATAATAATAATAATAATCACGTTGCTAACAATAATAATAATAATTATTAATTTTTAAACTGAATTTTTAAAAATAAAAAGTTTTCTTGAAACTGTTATTTTAGTTTTAATTGAAAGCTAAATAATTAAATTTACTATTTTCAGTAATCAAAATATTCTGGTGTATTTCAAACAGAAATTAAATTGATTGGAATATCAAAGCTTGAGATCTTTTTTCAATTTTTTAATTTTGTCGCCATTTTTGAGCGATCGACACATTTGTAAAAAAAGTTAACTCACGGTTTTAAAAATCTTGCACAAATAAAATATACATCTGTGACCCATTATTTTTGGAAAATTAGCAAATTTCATGCTAAATTAATCTAATTTACACAAGTATTACTTATTTATAGCGTGAAATTTAGAATAAAACTATTTCTTAAACACAGATTCGAACTTTTTGACCTGCCCATCGTATATCAAGAACGTGTTGACAGGTTAATGATTAGAGATAAAAGTGTATGGCGTTTATAAGTGACAAAATTGTACAAATTTTTTTCGGATAAGGAAAGAAACTCTGAACGTTTTAATTTGCACATAGAAATTACCATACAAAAAAAAAAACTTCAAATACACATAAAAAAATTAAATTATTCTAAAAATATGAAGGCCAAACGATTTGTATGAAACATTTTAATTTTCGATAGGCAATATAATCATCAATTCTTAACTAAAAAATTTAACCTTAACAAAACTTGAAGATTTTAAAAATATTTTTGAAACTTTATAAAATATTATAATAAAAACAAATGAAAACAATTCTTTTAAAATTTCATTACTAATGAAAAAAATTATTTTTCTTCAGACTATAATGTTCTTAATTTTTATCATTTATTCGTGTCATTAAAAGCTTATCAAATTAAATAATTTAGAGATTTATTGCATTTTTTATTTTTACCCTTCGGAGCAGATTTTCGGATAAAGAGGCCAAATTTTAAAAAAATAGATGATTTATATTCCCCAATGGGTCCTGCGTTTAACTAATAAAATCATAGACCTCAGCAAATTAAAATTTATTAAAATGTCATGGATTTATGTGGAGGGGAGGTAACAGAGGTAAAAAAATATTTTTACCAAGATTTTTAAAAAAATAATAATTTCAAAAATAATTTAATTCGTGAGTACTGAAAGTTTCATTAAAACCCACAATTATTTGATTTTTGCGAGAATTTTCAAATTAATGTATTTGTCACTGGAAAAAAAGTGGGTGATATCATTACGTTTTCCATTGTAAACAGTCGTAAGGCGACGAAATTTCGCCTGTTTACATCCGCCTGTTTACTTCCGGTTAGGGAAGTAATGCGTTTGTTTTTTTTCAGTACACAATTTCAGCAGAAAGTTACTTGTTTTTTGGAAAAAAGCGCATTACTTCCCTAACCGGAAGTAAACAGGCGGATGTAAACAGGCGAAATTTCTTAGCCTACGCAGTCCGCCATTCTGCAGTTAATTACATGACTTCATTAGAGTTACGGGAGAGAAAAAGTGCGAGATACAGTTCGTTTTTTTAATGGACATTCAAAGCAAAAAAGGAAAGTTTCTTCACTAACACTTGATTTAAGTTCGGCATATACATTTGCACAGAGATAATGCTATTTTGGATAAGTTTGAAGGGGAAAAGCGACGGGAATTAAAACGAAAATTTACCAGTTTGGGATCAAATTTTTTATTCATACTATGATGATTTTTTTGGCGATTTAGTGGAGGTACCCATAACATGGAATAATAATAATAACTATGCTGTTAACAATAGCAATAGCCAATAGAAGATGTAACCATTCTAATGGGATTAATAATAAGATGTAACCATTCTATGGGATTACACCATCTACACAGACAGAAAAATTGAAGCAAACAGGCCAGACATTATTGTTAAAAACCAGAAGGAGAAAACTTGTCTATTAATTGATATGGCTTGTCCAGCGGATTGTAACATAGCAATCAAGGAATTTGAAAAACTATCAAAATATAAAGACCTGGAAATTGAAATAGAAAAAATGTGGAAATTGAAAACAAGAGTGGTGCCAGTGATAGTAGGTGCACTTGGAATGATAAAAAATGGAACAAAACAACACATTGAAAGAATCCCTGGAAACCCCAGCTGAAGAGATATACAAAAAATTGTCTTATTAAGTACAGCCCACACACTAAGGAAAACTTTGTCTATGTAATGCTAGGGATGATAGGGGAGATAGAAAAACATGAGATGGAGTCATAACAACACGCCACGACCTGCCTTAGGTCTCCCCGCAGACTTGGTTGGTAGTGAGACCAAAGCAGAAATCGAAATATGATGAAAAAATGACATAATAATCAAGGTTTTAATATTAATAATAATGTGTCTGTAATATTATTCTGCCCAAAATGTCGACGTATCATGTTATTTCATAGCTTATGTAAGATTTCAAGGTCAAATCCTGTGAGCGAAAAACTCCGGAGGTAAATAATTTAACTTATAAAATAATTGCCCAGAAATTATATTATCCCATTTTGCATTTACCGCATAAATGGTGGTGGTAGGGAGGTACGTCACATGTAAGTTAATCGTCCGAAATATCAACTTATGACTTTTTCCTGTTACGGTGAGAAATCTCATTCTCTCAATACTAATTTTAGTTTAGTCTGATACAAGGCCACTCATATGTAGCTCACGTGTCATAATGGATGCCAAGACTAAAAATACGTCACGTCAATGCAATCTTATTAATAGTGATATGTTGTACATTGTACATTATGGCTCTCCGCAACTTCCCTTCATTTGTATCTCTGAGCAAGGTTTGTTTCGTTACTATCCTTTATTATGTCATCCATTTATGCAAGCTTGTTAGGTGGGTCACTTACTGTTTCCCTCCGCCCTCTTGCCTTCAATATGTTGTAGCGGATAAGGAATTAATTAAAATCAACCTTCTTCACTTTTACAGAAATTCACAATGACGTGTGAAATCCTGGTTTTCCCAAATAGATAAAGGATTGACCATGTGCTTAACGAAAAAGTCGCAACTAGATTTCGCAAGTAGGTTTTAAAATGATTTTTGACAAATGAAGACTTGAAAGGACTTAGCGATCCAGCGCGAAATTCAAAAGGACATATAAATGACTTCGCAGCTTCAGAAGCTCAGATAGGAGCTGCGAAAGAGAGACACACATCTAAAATGTAACTTCAACTTCAAGCGACTCGGACATTGTCCTCCTTTTCTTTCTCCTTATCTCTTTCAACAATTACTACTACGAACCTTTTGTACGAACTCTTATACCCTTAACTTTCTCATTGAACATTAATTTCTATGAATTCTTGTTATTCCTTCTTTTAATAAATTACTATTTTAACATACAAAATGTATATTTTATTATTCCACTCTTCTACACTAATCCACACATTCCAACCGACAACCAACCTTCTGATGATGAAAACCTTCTGATGATAATTCTGATGATAAATCTGCATAAATCTTGTAAGCTGTAGGGAGTTTGGTTAAGTCTGACACAAGGCAGAATAAAAAAATTTAACCAGCTCCCTACGATACACTGGTGACTCCCGACGTACAAAGAATACGCAACCCCTACGCTATAATGTCACGTGAGTGTCAAATGCTCCAAGCAATCTTTTCTCATTATATGTCTCAGAAGTGTCACCTGACTCTTTCTGATTCTAAGTCGTCTCTTGTCACCATTTTGTTTAAAACTTTCTTGTTGCTTCCATGATCTCCTCATAGTTTTCTCCGCATTCATCTCTAGAATCACATCTCAAATTTTCTCATCACAAGCATTCACATCTATAAAGGGTGATCGATATTATATAGCAGT